>JAXBDA010005181.1:0-25492 GCA_036023075.1 Gaultheria prostrata
GGCCTTGGAGGAGGTGGTGGTGGCGGCGGCGGAGGCCTCGGTGGTGGGATAGGTGGTGGTGTTGTTGTTGGCGGAGGCCTTGGTGGCGGAGGTAGTGGAATTGGTGGAGGACTTGGGGGAGGTGTTGGAATTGGAATCGGAGGAGGAGTTAGTGGTGGAGGTGGAGGAAGAGGACTTGGAGGCGGCATAGGTAACGGACTTGGAGGAGGTTTGGGAACAAGTGGCGGTGACGTTGGTGTCGGCGGTGGTAGCGGCAGCGGAATTGGCAGTGCTGAAGGGGCTTCCATTGACAGTGTTGAAATGAAGAAGCCATGAAATTGGCTTGAAAACAAATTGGTGGTGGTGCATGTCACCCTCAGTACCTATCTGCATGGCATCGCTGCTTTTGTTTCTCTCTACCTTTTCTTGAACTTTGTTCATAACAAGTCTTATTACCCATAACATCAACTCTACCTTTGTATTCTTCAATGTAATTCCTGGAAAGACAGACAATTGTTTCCATTATCAACCAAGAAGTAAGAATTGAAATTGATCCACCTTTATTTTTTTCTGATACATATAACACTTAAGGCATCCAAAATTTGACAGTTAACCGTTTTCTTTGACCAGATTTTTGCCCCTTATGATCATCGAAGCCCATTCAATCCAATTACATAGAACTGTTTTACCTACCTCTAAGCAAGCTCATTCTAAATTGCTATTTGAAAACATGTAATGTCTGGGAGGTATTGTAATAAAATTATCTCGTCTCTTATTTCGAATTTTTCATGTGTCTCAAGTGTCTCGTAAGTTTTAGACTGCATTTGGACCATGTTACATGTAGCCATCCGGCCCGTTCCCTAAACGCAACCTGATGGTCACCGAAAATATTTATCTGATTCAAAGTCAAAAGAAGGAAATCAGATGCTTAGAATCCTCGTTTAGATTTATGTCATTTGTGAACCCGGGATGGGACAAAAAAATCGGAGTTTCGAGGGATATGGAGAATTAAGCCCATGATCCTCTCTTCCTTCTCCATTTTCACCATTAACAAAAGCTTTTGTAATCTACTATTATTATGGAAATCATGATCTGTTTACCTGCATTAAGTTTGTGTAATCCACTATCTCCTGAAGCAACCCAATATATGTGAGAACCATTTGACGAAACTTTAATAAGCCCTGAGAAAAAAGCAGAAGAAAAATCCGATTTTCAAATGAAAACAAAAACAGAAAAAACTGCTGTCTTTGTAGGGAGAAAAACCTGCATGCCGAATGAGTACTGCCACGTGATATCCGTCGGCGCATCCAAGCCATCCAAACATGTTTTGGACGGCCCAGATTGAAGGGTGGCATTTTTGTAAATTATAGGTGCAAATTTATCCCAATAAATCTGGGCCGTCCAAAACATGTTTGGACGACTCGGATGCGCGGACGGGTACCACGTGGCAGTACCCTATCCCCATGCAAGTTTTTCTCCTTTGTAGGAGAAAGTTTTCTTTGTTTGGTGATTAGAAAAAGCAATTGTATTGACGCAAATGAAACACAAGGAGAGGTAGCAAGAAAGGCAAATGATATATCGGGAATGGTCCTTAATAGCTTTGATCCAAACTGCAGCTATCATCTTCACCATATCATAAACTAGGCCACACTGATCTTACATCTTTTAACATAAAACCAAAAACAAAAAATGCACTTTTTAAGATGGATTCCTCTCCCTAAAAGGACTGGACCGTCCAATTTGCCCATTTGTGCCCCCTCACGAGACCCACTCCAATGAATTGTTTATATTTTAGACCTCGTCATCAACCATGCCAAAATGATATTGATATGATAGCGATGCATTAGAGCAGATCCCGAAAAGCTGCCCAAGAAGTCCCTGGACCATTTTAAGAATAGGCACCCAACCCAAATATTCCAACTTCCAAGCAAAATAGATGGGGGATTCAATTCCCAACAAGAGCAATGAAGAAACCCTTAATGCATACGCTATTCAGAGTTCGGTATATTTCAGTTCCCGAATTCATCTGATTGTCAAGTAGCTTTGCCTGTGACAAATTTTATACACCCAGAAATTTTAGTTTTGCTTGACAAATCAACTAGGTACTACTTTGATTGAAATGATAAAAAGATCTTGCTGCATGTGATTGTCAAGTACTTGACCATGAAAAATGGAGAAGATTTATGCAATGTATTGTTTTCATACTTCTGTTTTTCTTAAAAAAATAGAATCTATCATGGGGAAATTAGATGTGAAAACAGTTCACTGTTCAGATAAATGTCTGCACCCGTTAATTTATCACAGATGTTTGATCAACTTGATTCTTATAGATATAAATGATTTGTGCTCCAAACTATACGCAATGAACAGTTCAAATCAAATCAAACTGCTTGGAGCAGACCTCATTTAAACTCACAGCACCAACCCCTAGCATTGATTGTCATTAGATAAAGGAAAATTGACTACTGGGAAAGTTGTTTCATAAAAGATTGGATTCAAGGATTGTTTGACTTGCACTCGTTCATGACTCAGAAAGCACCTCTCTTCGTTATCGATTGCACTCTGGTTATGCACAAGGGAATATCTTCTTCAAAAGCCTAATTATGAAGAACAACAGACTGAACATGCACCTTTCTTCTGCTGCAATATTAAGACTTCAGGAAATTTTACGTGAAAACTACAAAATGACGTGGCAGTGACATCGCGTCCTTTAAATTACTTGTGGCTATTAGCTGTTAACCCGTTGTCTATATTTTTTAATCCGTAATGTTTTATATAAGCAATATGGATCTCGTTTGATAGATTTCAATTAGTTCTTTTAAACAAAGTTTTGAAAATCACATAAAACATTATGAATTGAAAAATATATGCAATTTAGAAATGGCACGTAGTCCCAAAAGTGTCTAACTTTAGGGGACGGAGGGAGTATTACTTTAAAAAAAAATTAAAAAAAAAAAGGGTGAAAGGAAAATAATGAGAGGAAAAAATGTGTCTGCTACAACTTTCATTTGAATGCACAATTGGTAAGACCAATATGCGTGACAGCAGGTAGCGTTCTCCTCACTTAGACTTAATTAATTTCTTCTTAAACCAGATTAGCATCAGGTGGCTGGCTCTAAAACAATGTCACCTTCCTTGAAACTGTCATCTGTGAAGTGCTTCAAGGCCTAACGGCCCATTTATTCTCATGACAAACACATTGAGATCAAGTCTGGTATCTTATCTCTGATGATCTCTCTTACAATTTTATCAATTCTGAAATGGTCATCCTCAAAATTCTATGGACATATTTGATTGTTATTGTCAAAATCACCTACGTTTGATGGGTTTCGAAGCAAAATCACCTATGTTTGACGGGTTTCGAAGCTTGTTTTCTAAATTTGGAAAAAAGTGTTTTTAGAAACATTAGAGGAAATAAGTTCAAATTCTATAAATAAAATAAATAAACACTATTTCTTTGACCATTTCCTATACGATATGAAAATAAGAAGTGTTTTTCTCAAACAAAAGTTTCTGAAAAAGTATTTTACAAAACTAGTTTGAAAACTATTACATCTACAGTTCTATGAATTCCCTCCAAGCTGCACTGGTTTGACTTCTAAAGCAACAGGAGCCATATACATAAGGGTCTGACTTGGATGCAACTATAGAAAGAAAGCAAAGATTGTGTGGATCCACATATAATTCTTTTTGGGGGATAAATTGGACACAATGTACACATGTATGAATAGTTGTATAAATTTTGTATAAAGCAGCTACCACCCTTTCTTTTGTAGCAAACACTTTAGGCTTGGGAGGTTCAAAGAAGTTGAGGGCAGGTGCTTTTTATCACATTCAACCTCTAGTTCCAATTTTTAGTCTCCACTAACTTTCAGAGTTGCACTGGTTTGACTTTTCAGTCAGCCAGAAGACTAAAGTTTTTTTTTTTATAACCGGATATCCGGGCCAGCTTGCACGTACCTCGACTATCATATACATAGTTTTCTTTGGGAAAAATCTAATTGACACAAACTTCTTTTTATAACTTAGGTGTCCAGGCCGGTTTACGTGCGCCTCGATTGATCTTGGGGCTCAATCTCACCGCCACTTGCGGGGAGAGTACAACGGGGAGAGTACAATTAAAGGCTAAACCCGAAGCAAAGTTCCATATCGGACTGGCCACTTGATAGCACCTTAGAGGTTTCGAACCTAAAACCGTAGGAGGGAACAAACCCCTGAATAATTGGCATAAACTTGACAAATGGAAAACATATATACTAATATCCAATCATCCATACTAATAACACACACAAAAGAGAAAAAAAGAAAAAAGAAAGAAGCAAAAACAGAACAGAACAACAGAACAGAGTACCACCATCTCTAAGTGACCCGGGAGGTTTTCCTCATAGAAAGATCACAGACATTGGAAAGTCGTTTTCTAACAGCAAGTGATCCAATTGTGTTATTGAGATTGAGTCAGACTAGCACCAAGTAGATGTAACAATTTCGTTATTTTTTGAGCTTTTGATCACAATAGCGAGCCCAAAAAATGATTTTGGCAGAGTTATTTTGATATCAGCTGATAGACTAGCTCTGATAAATCCATCTTTTTGAAGAAGCCATTTTCTTTGATTTTGCTTCCAAACAGTCCCTACTCTTTGGATAATGACAGCTCTGTAGATTCAAATAGATTCTGTATGAACTAACCTCTTTTTTTTCTTCATTTTTGTCGGACGATAGGATGCTAGTTTATATGTTAGTTTAGTTAAATTACGGTCAATCTCTTATTCATAAGAGTCGAACCCTTGACACAACGCTTTTACTTGTCGTCAGGAAGTTGCTAGGTAACACTGGTATATGTCAGCATATCTATATCCACATTTTTGGAGAGGTAATGGAGTACACATGGATTTCCATTCACAGAACAAACCTGAGGAATTAAGTAGAACAATTTTGCATCAATTTAATTCCCTTAGTCTATTTTGGGCTAACAACTGTTTGACTTGCATTCTGCTATTTCTGACCTTCTTTATTCAAACACCAATCAGATTTGCTGAAAAGTGTTGGCAATACCAGAAAGTGGATGTAATCACAAATGAGGCTTGACTTTTGGGAAGCACAAAAGGGAGGGGAAAAGTGGGGTTATTATATTTGTTGGACAATTAATCCAATAATTCATGTGGTGGGTAGGCCTGTCAATGGACCGGATTTAATCCGAATTCGAGAAGATCCGAATCCGATCCGAATCCCAAGTAGCTCAAATCCGATCCGAATCCAAACTTGCAAAATCAGAATCCGGAAATCCGGAAATCCAGAAATCCAATTTCGATCCGGTTTTTTTTTTTTCTTCAAAATTTGTAAAAAATCGAGTTCCAGTTGTATTTTTTCCCATTTCATTTCCTAAATTTGGACCGATGAAGTAAGGTCTACATGACGAACTCTCCAACTAACATCAAACAACCGGGAAACTTTACATCATGTAACTCGAAATTCTATCCAAATTCAAATTCTGTGATGCAACCATGATAATCATATTCTTCGTCAGACAATTAGATAAAGACGTATAGTCGGCTTTTGAAATTGACAGTACCGTAAATACGAAAACCAGAAACCGTAAATTCGGACTGGCATTTTTTTTTTCTTCGATGTTTTTTCGAATCAACATTTCTGTTAAGATCAATCCAAAAATTATGTTTATGTAAATCATTTGAGCTTTACTTTATGCATTTTAAATCTTATCAATTCGATTTCACACCAATGCATGTGCGAAATTTTTTTTTTGTTAGCTTAGAGAGAAGATGTGGGGAGAGACGGGTGGGTTAAGAAAATAAAAAAAAATTCAAATTTGATTTCGGATCAGATTCTTATCGGATTTTAATCCAATAAAATCTGAATCCGATTTGAATTACCGGATTCGGATTATCGGATTGGAGTTATCGGATTCGGATTCGGATTTTTCCGGATCGGATTAAATCCGGTCCATTGACAGGCCTAGGTGGGGGTAATGGGAAATTTGTGGTTGCATTTGATTTATTGACTTTTTTTTTTTTTTTTTACCATAAATTCTATGTTGTATTCTGAGAAAGCCTTTCGGCATGTACAAGTTACAACCGTTTTCATCCGAATACAATTAACATGAATAAAAAAATAAAACACATAAGAGTGGGCACACAAACATGAGACTGGGCTCACTTCTCACCAACAACGAGATACGTGGCACGAGGAGTTTGCAATCAAGACATACAATCCCCCAAGAGTGGACGACATCCCATTCAAAAATACACTAATCACCAGTGAAATCCCTCCACGGATCTACTATTTGAAAGCCAACGCCGGCCCGCACATGACATGAGAGACAACTTGCTAAAACAGTGAACCCTCGACCCCACATACAACGGAAGCCACTCCAGGATAAGCCCTCACTGATTGGCGGACTCTGGGCGCAGAAAAACAGATGTCGGCGAAGTCAACCACCCATTTACTTACTATTGGTGGAATGAACTTTTTAGTAAAAAAATAAAGCCTTGTTTATGAATTGTTTCCTGATGCTTTTCGATGGTTCTGGATTTTAACTAAATAAATTTAGAATTAGAGTATAGGCTATAGTAATTAACTTGCAATTAATCCATGTTTGTGTTACTAGGCCAGCTGATACCCAAATCAATTGGCACACAAGATATCTTAGGAAGGAACAACCAGGGATTTTTTTTTTTGGGTGAAAAAACAAACAGGGGTTTCAAATCCAAGTTGTCTTCTTAGTACTCGCCAAATTTTAAGCAATTATAGAGCCAGCTGTATATAGATACAGACACTCCAAAGTTCTGAAACCCCAGAATTTGTTTTCTTCGTTGTAAATGTATTCACAAATGTCTCTTCTTCCACTTGGCTCGTTTGTCAGCAAATAAGGATTTGGATGGATAAAGAAGAAGACCGGATAAAAGGTGGATATATTACAAGAGAGGATTAGTTAAACGGGGTTGATAAGCTAAGAAGTAGTTTGTTTGGTACGTAGTTGAAATAGATGGATAAGAG
Organism: Gaultheria prostrata; assembly: GCA_036023075.1. Lineage (NCBI taxonomy): Eukaryota > Viridiplantae > Streptophyta > Magnoliopsida > Ericales > Ericaceae > Gaultheria > Gaultheria prostrata. The sequence continues at coordinate 6,991 of JAXBDA010005181.1, forward strand.
TGAGTGGATAAAGAAATACTCGTAATGTGATAATTTACTTTATTTTTTGCTTGTGGTGAGACTAAAAACTAGTTTGGAGAAATTAGAGGGGCAAGGAGGTCATTATACCCAACTAGATAAGCTTATGCTAGGGAGTGGAGTGGGATAAGCAATCCGAATGCAAAATGAGAACCAATCGCCGGATAAGAATAGGCCCGGATTAGCTTATCCCTCTCAAGCTCTTATTCCCCTTCCTTCCCCACTTGACAAACAGGCCCCAAGTGTAATGGGCGTAAGTGAGGCAAATGATTGAGGCTGTTGAAACTTCAAAAAAGAGGTGAATTATTGGCATAAAAATTAGCATTTTCCCAATATTGCGTTTCAAACTTGAATTGATAATCTCTGATTATGATGTGTTATACAGTATCAAATTAAAGTTTGACAACGAGAAGTACATTTCTCATGCAGGGTTTTAACTGAGGGAGGTTTCATTTGGGGGGAAGGATACTCTAATTTCAAACTCTAGACATTTTTTGGGAATTAAATTGTGTTTAAGGAGTGGAGGAGTGAATTTATTCAATGAAGAAAATAAAAGATGATGTGAAAATAAGGTAAATTCGTTCTTTCGATTTTTCACCATTTCCTTTGGATAAGGGTTTCCATCTTTTAGGTTTGGGCTTCAATGTTTTGTACTGGGTATGCATTTTTTGGGTTAGGTCATTAGGTGTTTCGGGCTTTATCCATCACGTGTTTTTGGGCCTCGTTCCTAAGGGTGTATTTTAATTTCTTCCACTTCAGTCGGAATCTCCTCCCCTCTCCCCCCAACTTGATGTACCATTGTCAAGTTTTCGCTAATAAAACTTTATTGCCGATTAAAAAAATATATTCCTTGGAACAGAGAGACCGGAAATGACCATATTTTCGGTGTTATTGACGATTTCCGTTAGTATTTTCGATAAATCGTCTATCTCAATGAATGACATTTAAAAAGTACAATTAAAATTATGAAAGAAAGTCCCAAAATGTTTCTTAACGAATAAAAGTTCAAAAACAATTATTTTCACTATCTTTAGTGTCCTTGAGTCGTTTTAGTTAAAATCTGCTCACTCTCAGTCTATTTTTAATGCTTTTCTTAATCTGCTATTTGAGACGACTTCTTAACCCCAAGAATCTGACAAAATGTTTAATGAAACATCACTAAACATTAAAAATGCCTATAGTATTTAGGAAAAATTAATTTTGTCCAAACACACGCTATTATCGTATAGGCAGTTGCCAAACAAGCCTTATATTCTCTTAAATCAAATGGGCCATGCAACTTTCCTCTCCTCGCAAGTGGTGGCTAACTCATGCGGTAGAGCTCTTGGATGCCCCACACTGCATCTCAAACATCTTTGTTATATTCTCTTTCTTTTTTTTTGAAAAGGTTTGTTAGATTCTGTTGAAAGTGGGCATATTTAGGTTCAGCTTAACATATGTTTTTGCTAACCTCTGTTTTTAGTTGATTCTGCGTTACGTCTTCATTAGTATTTTAAAAACGAGAAGTCTACAATACACACCTTTGTAAGGTGTGTACCATATGAGTTTTTTATCTGATAAAATCAACATTTGCTAAAATGAATGAACAGTTGATTTTAGCAAAAATCAAAGATTTTAACAATGCTAAAATCTTGCAAAAGCTTCCTTATTTACTAAGACCTTGTTCTTCAATGGATTTTATCTCATAAAATCTAATTTTGATAAAATCTAAGATTCTCAACTTATTTTAGTAATACTAGATTTTATCAAAACTAGATTTTATCTCATAAAATTATTTGAAAAACATCTTTATCATACCTAGATTTTATCAATTGGGATAATAATGTGATTTTATCATACCTCCAAACAAAACTAGATTTTAACTCATAAAATCCATTGGAGAACAAGGCCTAAAATCAACTGTTGATTTTAGGAAATGGGAAACAACCGTGCGTTTTGTAACTTTTATACTAAAAACTTGTAACTTTTAACAATTTGATTTGTGACATTTTCTTTATGAATCATAACATTTGCTTCTCGTAACTTTTTCAGCAAAAACATTCATAACATTTTCACTAAAACTCATAACATATTGGTGCGTGTCGTAACTTTTAAAGGGGTATGTAATGTTGCATTTCGCTTTTAAAAATCGTTACAGTAGTTTTAAAATCACACAGAAAATACTCACACACACGCTCACAGGGCACGGCCCTCGTGTCGTAAGCCCTCATTTTACAACCACACATATTCACATAATCGCACTCACCTTCTCATGGGGACGCACACATATACGTGTGGGACCCACAAACAAGGCGAGTGCGTTTGTGTAAAGTGTGTGGAGAAGAATTGGCTCGTGAGAGTGTGGGTGCCTGTGTTTGAGTGTGGTGGTAATAATGTTGGATTCTACTCCACTATCCATGCAAATGTTTTAGAGCAATCCACCATATACTTATGTGGGTTGGCTCATGTCACTGATTACATCAGCATAATGATGCCATGGCATCCTTCAAGGGTCAGTGGTCTGAGCACTACGATCGGTGTCTAACACGTTTTTCCCCTCGCATATATATATATTTTTTTTGCAGTTAGGGATTTTTCTTGGAAATTTACGCGTACCTTAACTAATTGTTTTTTTTCATCCGATCAAAAGATAAGTCATTCATACCAACGCCAGAAATTCCCAAGAATAACTCTCGATGCCTGACTCAGATAACTTTATATCCTTGATGAGAGGCGAACTAAATACTCATGCTTCAATCTTTCTGTCACTTAAACTAAGAAAAATTTGGGTGCATATCTCGGCAGTCCAAAAGTGTTTTGAACGGTCCGGTAAATGTTTATCTAAAATCCGAACCGTCCAAAAAACTTTTAAACATCGCGTGATAGGGCATTACGAGTACCACATAAGGCGACGTCATGGGTACCCTATTTGCACCTAAAATTTTCTCAAGCATTTGGGTTACCGACATTAAATCTTCAAATCTCATGCCTCCTTCCACAAAGATAAACTGAGTATTGCTTGGTCTCTGGATCCTATTGGCTATAAGAACTCCCTTTAATTCCCCAACATTTTTTTTTTGTGCTTCGGAAGATTATTAATTCTCCAACTACGCCAGCTAAATTAAACCAACCCTCTTCCCCAACCCGCACCTTGTGTAACGGTGGTCTAAATTTTACGAGTAAGCCTACATACACAGTTTCCCATTCACACCTCCGCTCACGCTCTATTGTGTGGGACTTTCCTCAGGGTCTCACACAAATGACCGGAGCCGCTCAATTTTAATAGAATATTTTTTTAAGGGTCATTGTGAAAAATCAGCTCAGTCAAATACCAGTAAAGGCTCGACTGTTCATTCAAGTTTCGGATCCTAAATCAAACGGACCAAAACTTTAACAAATTTATCAAGCTTTTAACGTTATCTAACTGAGCTGATTTTTTTCAGGAATTCTTAAAAAAATTTATTCTAAACAAATTGAGCGGCTCCTATCAGGCCCAATGGATGTGAGCGAGGAGGGTGTGCCTGTAGACTTATGGCCTGTTTGGAACTTGAAGAAAATGGGGGAAATGAAAGGAAAATAAGAATTTTTCTCTCTTGAATGTTTGATTCCTGGTTAAAGAAGAGAAGGGGAAAATACTAATGGAATTCTAAGAGGAAAGCCCATAAAGGAGGAAGAAAATGAGAGAAAAGAGAGGCGCCCAAGAGTAAAATCCCGCCAAGTCCGAAACCTCTGGAGACTGGAGCCCTGCAATCATCTCTTGGCTTTTACAGTAGTAGATTTTTTTTCTTTTCTGGAAATTTTTCATGTTTGCTTTTCTTTTCATTCACATATTTTTACTTTTCTAATTTTTTCCGATGCAAAGCTAGCAATTCATTTTTTGGTTATAACAACAAAAAAAATAATGCAATAATAGAGTTAGGTCCAACAGGACATCTTGTCCTAACATAATTGACTAGGATTTGATTCTTTAGGTTAGTCGTACAAAAGTAATTTCTTGAGGTTTCCATAGTTCTGGTGTAAATGACCTGTCTTTTGACAGAGAGGATAAATCGAAATACGCGTAAACTACCCCGGATATCTCTGGCCGTCAACAAAACAAAAAATTATACTCTAGTAACGTTAAAATTAATGTGATCTGGATAAAGCAACTGAAGATAATAAGAAAGAGTGGCAGAATAGAATTTGTAAATTTTACTTTTCATTTTCCTTTTGGATCCAAACAATGGAAATGATTTTTTTCCCAACTTTCTTCTCATTTTCTTTGTAGAACCAAACAAGATAAAGAAAACTTAAAATTATTGTGGCTGTAATCCCAAACTCAGTAAGAGATGTTACGGATACAAAAGCTGGGACCTAGACACGCCAAATGACTACAAACACATATATGTCGAGATCTATATATGTCTTGACATCTGAATCTTAATCGTTTTTGTAAATATTAATACCTCATCAATCTTAGTACGTGGACCCTTCGTCTTTTTCATTTCCTCTTCTATATGAGAGTCTTATGATACCTCGATATTTTTTTATCTTCTGCCTTCCCTATCATTCCAAAAAATGATGTCAATTCCTTACCGAATTAAGATTTGGGAGCAACCAAACAAACAAACAAAAAAAAAAGCATTTTCTCTTATGTGTTCATTTGATAAAGAAATTTGTAAGTAAGTTAATTATAACTGGGGATGGGCATGGAGGCAGATCGGGGCGGATAGTACTACATCCACCCCCAATCTCCAAACCCCTTCCTCACCTCCATCCCCACCCCGATCTCCAATGGGGCTTCGTTTTCATCCTCCATCCTCACTCCAAATGGAAAACGGGGATCACCACGGGAATTCGGGGATCCAAACAGTGGGCTCACAATACATTTTTTTTCTTGAACGACAAAAGGAATTTTTATTACTCAAATGTAAAGATACAAGAAATTAAAAGGACGAGCGGAAAAACCATAGAAGTAGCAATAGCAAGCACAGAGTAGCAGCAAAACTAATGCAGTAAATGATTCCGGAAAACATGTAGCAGCAACAAATGAATCCAGTCACAGTCATAGAAGTAGCAGCAGCAGACTCAGTCATAGAAGACAACCAATAAGTATTATAAGAGTCTTATTGTGATAAGTAACACCATATAGCATGAAACTGCATAATATACTAGTACAGAACCAACAAAAAATTCATAGAGTCTCAATTTCACTATATGTTTATTTTACGGTGAGACTCCATATGTTTAGAGAAAATTTAGTGAGACTCTAAAGTTTGAAAACTCATGAATGGACACCTATGTTTCGGGGACGGGGCGGGGAGGATAGGGGCGGAGCGGAGCAGGGATAGATCGGGGAACGGATTCGGGGCAGATTCGGGGCGGGGACATGCCTATCTCCACCCCCTATCCAATCTCCAAACATTATAAAAAAAAAACTCTATATCCTACCCAATCTCCGAACAGATCTCCATATTGGCAATCCATTCGGATCGGGGATCGGATCGGATCGGATTCGGACGGATCGGACGAAATGCTCATCCCTAAATTTATAACATACTTCGAAACGAGTTTGAGTTTTGCTACGTTATCTAATTTTGGTTCAATTACTTAACCTTTCAGGATACCAAAGGTCCAAAACAACAAAACAAAATGGTGACTAGAACTGATTTTACACGGACCCTACTTTTATGTAATTCCCTAAAAGAACCTTCAAGCCTTCAAACTTTTTCAAAGGAAGTACCAGATTTTCCAAAAATTAATAGTAGTAATATATTGCAAAAATCAGTGTTTTAACAAAATTAAGAACATCTCCGGTGGACTCCTAATTAAAATGACTTCTAGTTAGGCTTCCAGGTAACATGGACAATAATAAATATTTCTTCATTTTTGTGCTCCAATGGAATCTCTGCATGACTACATGTACAACTGCTCCTAAGGTAGGTTTCCAAGGTTAGCTCTAACTTGGTGTGCTAAGTTTAGGGAGGGAGTCAGGCAGTGGCGGAGTTGGGATTAAGAGTTTGGAAGGGCAGAGTTATAACGGAAAAAATTCAAAATCAAATATCTTTCTAAAACGAAACAACTACCCATATCTTTGCATTTTATAGTAAAAAAAAAAATACGTTCTCCAAGATTGATCATTCATCAAAATAGAACAAAAGTAACAATCTATCAAAGTGAAACCCGACGTGTTTCAAATATTGAAAATTATCTAAGTTTAGACTCTAAATTAAATTTCAAAATTGGCTATGATCATTTTTAGTTTAGTTTAGTTTTTCAATCATTACTTTTTTTTCTATTTTCAATCATTACGCCACTTTTCAATTATTATTCTCATTTCTCTGTTTCTATCTCTTTTCACTCATCACCCATATTTTCAATTATTACCATATTTCTCTCTTCACTCATTTCTCCTACAAACTAAACTAAACTAAACTAAAACCCCAAAACGAACACAGCAATATTGCAATTTCAATGTATATAATAACTGAAGGGAACCCAGCGTATATTTTTTTTTAAGTGTGAGGGCCCGAGTCCACCCACCCTGGCTACCTCCGCCCCTATAGTTGAGTGCATCAGAGATGCTCTAACCACTAGGGATGGCAATTCAACCCGTGCCGCCTTGAACCCGCCCTATCCCGTCCCGATAGGGTAGAGCTTTTTTCTATTTTTTGGGGTAACAAGTAGGGGCAGGGGATGACTTTAGAAAATCCGCCAGGGTTAGGGTAGAGCAGGGATATGGTCATCCCGCCCCGACATACATCTATATGTATAATAATATTTATATACTCTTATATGTATATATGAAATTATATTTTCTCTGTTTACATGCATCCAATCTTATTTGTATTCTTATAATTTTATTTTTATTACTAAAATACAACATTAGATAGTAGATTTTGATTAAGTTGTATGAGTAATAGTTGTTTAAAGAACTTTTATCATTTGTGCTCACTAATATTGGAGTCTAAAATATACTTTCTTAATATATGGAAAAAAAATAGGGGCGGGGCGGGTAAACCTGATACCCGATAGGAGCGGGGGGCGGGGGTACCCATAAAATATCCAGTCGGGTTAGGGGAGGGTTAATTAGGGTTCATTCGTAAATTTTAGGATTGAGGCCGGGATCATCAAAACCCACCCCATTGCCATCCCTACAAACCACAGGGGCACAGCCAAGATATGCAACCAATAAAAAACTTACACTAGTTGTCTTTTGTTTTCTTTCTTGTCATGAAATATTCACAAAAAGACAATAATCCTTCCCCAGAAAATGCCTATTAGCTTTAAGGTGTATCTATGACTTAAAGCTAACAAGATGTGATAATTGTTTTCATGTGATAGGATTAGTTAACCGACATGCGAAAGCTAGTATTTCGCTAATTACGTAAAATACAACTGGTCATTTTCTTTAGCCTTTCAATTATTGGTAAAATCTAAAATACACACTTCAATTTTTATAAAAATTCCATAATAATAACTTATATAGAAATACTTGAAATCTGCTAGTAAATTCATAGTATTAATCTTCAAGTGAGTTTTTGTACAAAAAATTCACACCATTTTCATATAAATTAAAAAAAAAAATCAACCTTTAACTTGTGATACTTGTATGTCATAATTTTTCTCCTTAATGTGATTTATTTCTGCACAAATAATATGAAGTTTACAGAAATACTTATCAAACACTTTCGCTTATATACACTGAAAAAAGACAATTAATTTAAAATTTGGGTTACAATCAATATCAGACGATTTTTAAATTTCAAAGAACGTTGAGTCCCTCTTCGATATATGGTAAATTGTTAAACTATTTCTTTTTTGATTAACCTTAAAACACATGTGCACTTGTTTACAGATATTATAGACGATTCTCCTTATACCTTGTAAATATTTTTCTATGCTGAATATAAAATTTTCATTATTTGCGGTTGATTTGTTTTAATACTCTCACTTCCTTATTCAAAAACCCTAACTCCGTCACCATAGCCACCGGACTTGCTCCGTAATTAACATTTCCTCACATGTTAAAAGAAAAAATAAAAAGTCAAATCAATTACTCTACTTCCTCTAATAAGTTGCCTACCAGATGTGTCATCACAGGGTCAAATCCCTCTCTTATCCAATCTTTGTCATCTTCTTTTTTTTTTTTTCTCTCTCCTGTTCGTTACTTTTTTTCCCTATAAATACGCATAACACAAACCTCTCTCCAAGACCAAGTATCATCAAACCTTTCTCTCTCTCTCTAGCCATGACAAACTCCACGGAACCACCCTCCTCCGCCTTCCACCCGGTGAACTTCGCCGCCCCGAGGAGTTTCGCCACCGCGCTGAAATCCGACCTCAAGGAGACCTTATTCCCCGACGATCCCTTTCACGAGTTTCGAAGCGAGCCGCCTTCGAAACGAACAAAAAAAGCGATCCAATATTTCGTCCCGATTTTCGAGTGGTTGCCTAAATACAATCTACGCTTCTTCAAGTACGATCTCCTCGCCGGAATTACTATCGCCAGCCTCGCGATACCGCAGGGAATCAGTTATGCCAAACTTGCCAACCTCCCTCCGATCATCGGCCTATGTAAGTATAATAATTAGACGGATTTTTTTCCCATTCAGAATAATGTGACGGTGACATTTTCGGAGACGTTTGTTTACATAGGAAGCATCAAAAAAGGCAATGTCATTATATTGGGAATCCTTTACAAAAGTCATTTTTTGTGCCATTACTCATGAGAATCATGATGGTGGGTTGGATTTTGTTTTAAGGGAAATGATTCACGAATCGCGGATTTGATAAAGAAAATTTCCTCGTAATGACGTGACAGTTAGGAAACTATATTTTTCACAGGATTTCAATTCGGAAGGGGCAGAATTAGGATACAAATTTTTATCCAAAAGAATATACTCTACTATCCATATATGGTATGTTTTGTTATAAGATACAGTTTACTGTGATGATTTTGGAACAATGTAACTAAAAGAGTACAAAATTATTTTGATTTTTATATCAAGCAACTAAATACTTGTATAGTTACTCTTTATGGACGAAAAAATAAAATAAAAAAAATTTACATGACAATGTATGATTATTTTATTTTGTCTGCATCAATATCAGACATATTTTGATTATTAAGAGATTAAAATATAAAGCTATTTACTGTAAATTTTTCAGAAGCCCACCTTAAGCCCACGTCATATATAGAAAAATATTTTTTGGTACACTAGAAAAAAAAAGGAAAAGTAAAACCGCTTGAAAGCCACTCCTCTCATGTCCGGCTTAAGGAGTGGGATAGTTCATCTGGTGGAGTGATATATTGAAAAATATTTACTGTAGATTTTTCATTTTTCAACTCCATTTGTACTATTATTTATATGGATTTTTTTTTTTGGCAAAATAGTTGTATTTTTGTAATTGTCTAGTGTTTGTCCTTTTGTTTTTTTAGTCCAAGGTTGATAATTTCTAACTCACATAAATTCGTGTGCGTGTGCATGAACGAAAGAGACAGTGCATGCAATCGCCTTCCAATAACACCCTAAATGACTGAATTTAATAAGAGCGAGAATTGAAAGTGAGACTGAGGGCGTAATGTGAATTAGCGATGGATCAGGTCTAAAATTTAAATTTTGTTGATGTTTTTATGGGCAGACTCGAGCTTTGTTCCTCCACTTGTATACGCGGTATTCGGGAGCTCTAAGCATCTAGCTGTCGGAACAGTTGCGGCTTGTTCCTTGCTTATAAGCTCAATTATTGGGGAAAAAGTATCACCAATTGATGAACCAAAGTTGTATCTTCACTTGGTTTTCACTGCTACTTTCTTCACTGGAATCCTCCAGGCTGCTATGGGTTTCCTGAGGTAAGACTACAACTTCAAAAGGCCCCTAACGGACAATGATATTGGTTGAGGGTGGAAATCGTGTCGTATCATGTCATTTAATATTTGGGGTCAAAATTCTCTCAGCCATAACCCGACCTGTTTAGCTTTTCTTGTTATTGTATCGTGTCATGTACGTGTTTCGTGTCAGAAAGAGACCCTATACCGCTAATTTTGTGTTGTGTTTATCATGTCCTTTCTTAAATTCTCGTGTCATCTCGTGTTTGTGTCAGAATTTTCTCAAGCCTAAACCGATCTGTTTAGCTTTTCGTGTTATCATGTCCTGGCATATTCGTGTTCCGTGTCAAAAATAGCCGATCGTAACCCGCTAACTTCGTGTCGTGTCAGAAATTCCCACCCTTAATACTGGTCACTCAATAGCTAATTGAGGTGCACGTAATTTAGTCCGCACACCCTGAGTTATTTAAATAAAATTTAGTTTTTCTGTTCTAAAACTAACAACTCACTTTTTGCACAAGTTATTAGAACATGCAAGTTGTTTCTACTTTATATACAACATAAGAAATGGAAATCAATTTTGTTTTCTTTTTAAAGCACAAAAAAAAAAAAGCAAAAGTAAAATAAAGTATAGTCAAAATTCATTGATTTCCTTTTGGTATATTATTGTATGTGCAGGCTGGGAATAGTGGTGGATTTTCTCTCACATTCCACAATCACCGGCTTCATGGGAGGGACGGCCACGATTATCTGCCTCCAACAGTTGAAGGGCCTGTTTGGAGTGAAGCATTTCACAACCAAAACTGACGTTGTTTCTGTTTTGCACTCTCTTATCTCCCACAGACATGAGGTTTGTTGCACAAAAAAACACTCACTCGTCATCGTCATCGTCATCGTTGTCATTGTCGTCGTCTTTTTTGTTGTAGTTTACGCACTGACCGACAGTACCCCCACGATGTGTACTATAAGAGTTACGCCTATCGATTCCTATGATAACAAGTAGAATTGACGAAAGAACCCCACCCACTTTTAGAAAGTCACACTGTTTTTTTGGTAAAGAAAATCACACTTTTATTTGACCTGAGGAAACTTAACTTTGCCATGCCCCCACTACCCCACTAAGATTTTTCATCAATATTTACCCTTAATTTTCTTTTTTTGTGGTACTGGACCTTCCTGTCGATTTCCTTCATTTTAATCTTCTTCTTTTTTCTCACGCCCTCTAAATATTCTAGCCTTACTTTTTTCCTTTTATTTTTCTTTCCATTTTTATTCATCTTCTTCCCCTCCCCCCTTATAGCCTTCCTTTTTCTTAATTTATCGATACCCCTTCCTTCCTTCCTCGTAACCACCACCATTATATTGGTCCTCTACGATCTTGTGGTATAATATTGAGTGAAATTTTATACTAGCTGAATAAAAATCCTCGTTCCGTCACCTAATAGAATTATCCTCTTTTGTAGTCAGTTTCTTTTTTTAGTTAGCTAGAGTACTTACCATCAAGTTTGGACTTCCCTACAAAACACTCTTAGCGTATTTTGTAGCATATAGAAATCCCAACCTATTGATATAACCATATTTAAAAAGCAAGAATGGATCATCTCTAGGAATTGGGTATCTCTCTTAATTCACATGTCGAAATCGTTTACCTAATTCTAGTGGATTTTTCAATCCGACAAATATTCTTACCAAAAAGAATATTGCTATGCATAACGGACTTATATATTAGCCGCTTTTATATCTCAGAATCTTTTACATTTTTTATCCAGCTATAAGCCTAATAAAGGGAAATTAATATTTAATTATAGCATTGCTCTTCCCAAAAAAATTTATTCCTATTCCCATATCAAAGTCTACCTATCATATCCACCCACCCACTCAAAAAGGCTAAAACTCAATTAATGAAAAGCAAATAAAAGCATGACTTCATTTTCCACACCATGTCCAAAAATCTTTTTATCTCTTTCCTCGATTTAGACTAAAGTGGTAAAGTTATTCTTTTTCGCACAAAACAAATATATTATTGATTTTTAAACAAGAATATCCGCAGTAGCATACTTTTTGAGGTGATATGTTTTTTCGCTATTCAAGACGATATTTTAATTCTTTTCCCATAACCTTTTCAGTATAGTCATAGCTGATCACGACCATGATAACGACCGCAATAAAATATTTCATCGATTTCCTAAGTTTCAAGTCTAGTAATTATTCCATATATGTGGCCATGTGGGTAAGGTACGAATCTATATGAACAATCGAGATACCTCTTAGTAGAAAAAAAATGGGCTCTTTATTTTTTCAAGCAACAAAACCGAAATAAATTGCACATTTATATATATATATATATACGCGCGATAAATTTGAGTATCTTACGTTTTTTTTATTTATTTTTCAGTGGAGATGGGAGAGTGCGGTTGTGGGAGTAATTTTCCTGGTGTTCCTCCAATTCACTAGATACGTGGTGAGTTTTCTCTCGATATATATCTCTACAAAATTAAATGTGACAATTTGTATTGGTCTATTTACATATTGAAACTTTTAAAGTAATTTTTTTTTTACAATTATTAACTGAAAATATTTAAAATTTGCAGAAGCAGAAGAAACCAAAGCTGTTTTGGGTATCAGCTATAGCTCCAATGGTGGTGGTGATCACTGGATGTCTTTTTGCTTATTTTGCACATGCTGAGAAACATGGCATTCAAATTGTTAGTTTTCTTTTCCTTTCCCTATTTTGGATTCTGACAGAACATATCATTTTTTTGGGTAAAGAGATAAAAAAAATGCATTAATCAAAAACCACCGGCTCAAAACCAGATACCCAACAAAAAAAAAAATGTGCAGAATGTACAGACGAAAATACCCAACAAGAAGGTCAAAAACCTTCAACTATTTGGTCATAAATAGTTCCTCTTGTGTTGAGGTTTACCTAACATGAGAATCTCATTTTGTCTTCTCCACTAAAAACTTGTGGTGTTGACCTGGCAACCAGAGGCCTCGGAAAGCCCTTTTTTTTTTTATATACGCTGATGTTCGGGCCAGCTTGCGTGCACCTCGACTAATTCTGGAGCCTTGAAGGTAACGATCTAACATAACCCCCAGCAGTCCCAAGATTTTGCTGGCGAGAGAGATCGAACCTGAAATCTTAGGCAGGAGCAAACCCCCAAGTCCCAAGCCAAGACCAAGGGGTGGCCTCATAAAGCCTTAGGTATGAGGCTTGGCTTCTAGGTGCGTGTATAAATTCTTGTGTGTGGGTCAGTTCTTACGGGACTTTGTCCCAAGTTTAATTGGTCACCGCTCCTAGACTGTGGACTTGAATCCATCATAAACAATATATAAACGTCAATCTTGTTAATATATTAAAGCACAAAATTTCTTAATAGGGTTGGAAAAAATGGTGTAATGCCCCTTAAAGTGTGTCCAAAAATTCATACCATCATGCTTTTTATCATTATTAGTGCTTTCTTTAACTTTTTTTAGGGGACTTTTGTTTGCAGGTGGGAGACTTGAAGAAAGGGATAAATCCTCCCTCCCTTAAACTATTGAACTTTGACCCCAAGTACATATCTGCACCTATACGAGCTGGGCTCATTACTGCCTTCGTGGCTCTTGCTGTAAGAACAACTCCTTGTAGTAGCATATTTCAATTTCCTTGTGCTATTAGGCTGTGTTGGGATCTTGAATTTGTGAAAAAATGAAAGAAAACGAATGAAAATTTAGTAGTACTATCTATGCAGAGATTCAGACACAGATATATCCGGAATTGTTCGATGCACGTGTTATTTATAAAATAAAGAGGAATCTATGTGCATCGGACAGTCCCGATCTCATCTGATCTGTGCATATAAATTTGTGTACGTAGTTGCTCTAAATTATAATGCCGTGTTCGAAATTTTATAATTGCAGGAAGGAATAGCAATTGGAAGGAGTTTTGCCATACTAAAAAATGAACATGTAGATGGAAACAAGGAGATGATTGCTTTTGGATTTATGAATATTGTTGGATCTTTCACTTCATGCTACTTAACAACAGGTGATCTATTTACTTAAAAAAAAATGCGCGTCTTGCACTACACATTTAACCCACACAAACAAAAACGACGAGTTTCGATAAAAAAAAAAAACAAACGAACAAACAAACAAACAAACACGACGAGTTGTTTAATCGATCCGGTGACTAATTTTCAGCACTCTCGTTGGTGTCAAAACACAATTTTGCAGGGCCGTTTTCGAAAACCGCAGTGAACTTCAACGCGGGGTGCAAAACAGCGATGGCGAACGTGGTGATGGCCATATGCATGTTGTTGACGCTTCTGTTCTTGGCTCCCCTGTTCAGTTACACTCCACTGGTGGCTCTTTCGGCCATTATAATGTCAGCAATGTTGGGTTTGATCGAGTACGAAAAGGCGTATCGACTTTTTAAGACCGATAAATACGATTTCTTGATTTGTATGGTTGCGTTCATCGGTGTTGCCTTTATTAGCATGGACATCGGACTCATGATGTCGGTAAGGACTTTTCCATCCCTGAATTACCATAATTATTGCTTCGAGACTATTTGACTATAAAATTAATTATTCTTTCAGATTTTATATATTTTTTGTATTTACTAAAAATTATTTTAAGTATATTATCTAATTATTTGGAATTAAGTACTCATCTCGACGACATGAATATAAAAAGTAAAACTATGGACTATTTAAAAGAATTCAGTTAAGACAAATAATTAAATGAGAGTAAAAAACCAAAGGTAAATTTTATAAAGAATTTCCTCTTTTGTGATATTATTTAAGTTGGTAGTACTAATTTTTGTACGTTTTTAGATTTTTCTCATTAGGATGAACGATTAACCCCGATTTTGAAAAATCAGAAAAGACTAACAAAAAACCACTATGAATAATTTAGGTCAAATGTAGTCTGCTTTTTTTTTTTCCCTCTTATTTTTTTTCTATTCAAAATCTTTAAATTTTTGGTCAAATGTTATATTAAATCACTTCGTCGGGAAATTGTTAAATACTACTCAAGTATCAAACTTCGAACAAAAATTTTGAAATTGTTAATATCAAATTGTTGGGCTTGGGCTTATGGGCTCCTGCTGAGAAGTTGATCCTGGACCGGCCTAGGTATTTCTCAACACATCACGTTTGAAACTGGGCTTTGGTCAGCCCATAGCCCGACACAACCGGCCTAGTTGTTAGCAAATACTCCAATTCATTATTCTCATTTATTTTGACGTCCAATTCTCTAATGCCCATTTTGGAAATTCAACTTTTCTTTGGTTAATTTCAGGTGGGACTTGCAATACTCCGAGCACTTTTATATGTGGCTAGGCCCGCTACTTGCAAGCTCGGAAGCATACCAAACTCAGCATTGTATCGCGATATAGAGCAGTATCCGGAAGCAAATGGAATCCCCGGGATCCTCGTATTGCAACTCGGTTCCCCTATATACTTTCCAAATTGCACTTACATTCGAGAAAGGTAACGGTTGTTTATTTTTGATTTCATAGTTTTCGACATTGGAAAGCAATTATATGGGGGGGTATCTTATGGCATTTTTTGTGCAACTTACATTTGAGCAGGATTTTGAGATGGGTTAGAGATGAACAAGCAAGTAGAGAGGCTGATCAAGGGAGTGATATTGAACATATTTTGCTAGAATTGGGAGGTAAGAATGAGCATCCACTCAACAAATTTTCCAATGTAGGACTGAAAAATGTTTAAAATAAATCCCAAAAAATACAAAAACGGTGTCAAAACTGTTGTGCCGAGAGTTGGTCACACTCCACTTCTTTTGCATTCTGGATACATTTTTGTGACAATTTCTCGACGTGACGTTACTTTAACGTTTGTAGTATATGTGAATGGAAGTTGCTAATGGATCATACATGTGGCATTATAGGAGTTACCTGCATTGACATTACAGGCGTCGAAACCCTAATCGAAATCCTTAAAGCCCTGGAAGCCAAAGGGATTAAGGTAGGCTACATTGTCCAATGGATACTACTGGTATTATCATCAGTTACATATTCTAACCTAGAATTTTCAATATTCCTGCAGGTGGCAATTGTCAACCCTAGGCTTGAGGTCATGGAGAAGTTGATTGTAACAAAATTCGTAGACGTTATTGGGAAAGAAAATGTGTTCTTATCAGTTGACGACGCGATCAATGCCTGCAGATTTAACCTCAAAAGATCAAAGCAATTTCAAGATGTATGAGGCCGTCAGTTGGTAATTGTTTAAGTGAGGTTTAAATTGTAATTATACGAAGGAAATCATCCGTCTTTGCCTCATGGTTAGGGGAGAGGGATAAATTGTCCAAATATTAATATGTATACACAAGGGGTAATGATGAATCAAGAGGTCAAATATTATTGTAATACTTGTGCTGAAAATAAGAACTAAGCAATTCCATCGCAAAATGCTTTTGGGGCTTTCCAGAAATGCTATGCGAAAGAAACTTTATACCGAACCATAGACGGAATGTGAGTTATATGAGAATATGAAGCCGAGTCGTGTTTTGCAAACACATTTTTAAAAAAACACTCACATTCTGTATATAGTTCGGTGTAAATTTCCTTAGACATAGCATTTTTGTTCCACGTGACTCGTACCACCAAAAAATAACCTCTTTGCACAAAATTCAGTTTTTGGTTTAATGATCAGGATATTGATTGAGCCACGTTTTTTAATCTATTTATATTGATGTTACTTGACGTAGAATTTGTTGGGAAAAAATTTAACGAAAATTGCATATAATACAATTCCATTGCTGCAAAATACAAAATTATAAATGCAGAAACAGAAATTACAGATTACATAAAATGAAAATGAATACATAATTGAAAAAACTGAACCGAGTTCTGTGTTAGACACAATCTCCTTAAAACAAATTTGTCGTCTATCGAGGGTGTTAATAGGATGCATCGGCGTCTCTCTTCCAGGATAACATTGCTGAACCACTTCCTTCGGAATATCTCCGAAGATAGCATTGGCGAACGAAACATTGTTTGTCTCACTCACCAACACATAACGAGTTTCAGAAAGGGTAGAGTGTAACCCGAATTTCTGATGATCATTGATCAATACAAAAACGTGAAAGTCATTCTTATAACAAGGGGATTGACCTTTGAGTTTGCATATTAGCAATGAAAGCTTGTAAGCGCAGGATTGAATACCAGCTATATATTAAAGACAAACTTTATATGGGAGGTGAACATGAGTCTTCAACGGCAGCGCGTTCATAATGGATGAACCACATGATTGAGAGAGATCTTCGGTTGTTTCGAGGGACCTTCCGAATTCCCAAATTCATTCATCCGAATTCTGAATATTTCAAACAGAATTTGCCGAGCAGAAATACGAACTCCATACAACTGAACAAATGTTCCATTGAACTAATCAAAGCTATTTCCCGTTGGCCCATCCAATTAATAAGAATGACATCAGTTAGTACAGATCCAAAGAGTAGACAAACACTGTGAGTCATTAAAAAATAAAAAATAAAAAGGAATTTGTAAATTCAATCAAATGGAATAAATTCCAATAAATAAAAAAGAAGAAGAAAAGAAGATTCTAATATGAAATAAAAGGAAAGAAAAGAAAATGGAAGGGGAATGGGAAAACAGTAGTACTATTCACAAAATTTTAGTAATTTGTTATATATTTTCTCCGCGCTCTCTCAAAACCCAATAATAGTATCAGAGAATTTCTCTCTCTTTTCTCTGCTTTTTTACAAGTTCCAAACAAATCTTTAAATTTTCCATAAAACAATTTAAGTCGTAAATAACAAGGCCAATGACTGAACCGTGAACGAGTAAAACATTAATTTTGAGTTTTTCTCAAAATAAGTTACGGTGCTAAAAATAACCTTCAAAATTTGTCTTTATGGAAAAAAATTTCGCTTTTGTGGTAAAGCCGTAAAAGTCATACGTTTTTGCATATATAATTCCTCTCGTAATAACAAATCAATAATAACCAACAATAAATTAAAAACAAAATTTGATACAAATCTCCTCTCATCCACAGAAATATGGTAAAAATCGTCACCTTTTCTCAATATCGAAACCAATCGGACCTGTCCTGATAATCTAAAACATGTACTTGCATACGAGTGTGTTCATATAATTATAATTCATACATATGCGAGTATATGTATGTATGATCGTATAATTACTTAAATACGTCTGCATATATGTGCATTTTCCTCAGAGAATTCCATTGCATTTTAATTTGTAGTTTTTTACCCTATTATTTCAGCGGTTTGTAGTGAGTTGGGACTGTTCTACCAACCTGACTTCGGATTACCAAGGCTTGCAATAAAACCATTTATGACTTGAATTTTGCTTTTTTTTTTACAACTTTGGTGTCCGTGTTAGCTTACTTGCACTGGACTAATCTGGGACGAATCCACTGTCCACTAGAGGGTGCTCTAATTAAAGCCCGAGCAAACCTCGGGATGGACTGACCTCGAAGGGAGAAATGCTACAGTACACACCCCCCAAAATTATTCCATATGAGATTTTGTGACTCAAAATATGAGATTTTGTGGCTAAAGATATGAAATGGCGTACCATATGCACCCTCATACGGGTAGTCAGAAAATCTCATATAAGTCCACAAAATCTCATATTCAAGTCCACAAAATCTCATATGGTCAAATATGAGATTTAGTGGCACAAATATGAGACATGTCACATCAG
>JAXBDA010005182.1:0-25487 GCA_036023075.1 Gaultheria prostrata
ATACACACACCAAGCTTTCCATCTAAACCAATATAATCCGGACCCGTCCGAACCTCAATGTTCTGGACCAAATCTCGACGATCCGAACCGTTAGATGTGTTTAAAACGTGTTTTTAAGGTCCAACGCGAGGATTCGTGAAAACAAAACACTCGGAAGGGGTTGATCGGAGCAGTTTTTGTGAAAAACGCTAAATATAACGTTTTCACAATATAACGTTTTTCACAAAAACTGCTCCGATCAACCCCCCTCCGAGTGTTTTTCTTTCACAAATCCTCGTGGTGGACCTTATAAACACGTTTTAAACACATCTAACGGTTCGGATCGTTGAGATTTGGTCCGAAAAGTGACGAAAAAACGATGGTCCGGATTTTATTCCAGTCCGGACTGGAAGTGAACTATATATATATTTTATCTATCAATAAGCCTTACTAGACAATTGTCTAATTTTTCTTTAAAATTCAAAAAATTAAAAATTTGAATCATAATTTCCCAATTGAGCTAATTTTATACTATACCACTTGAATAATTATTTTAGAACGTATAAACAGCTCGGATCATGAGGTCGGTACCATTACCATAGTACTCCTAATTTTTTTGGCTCATTAACCATTTTGCGTTTATTTTGTAACTTTATTACTCCCTCCGTCCCTTTTTAAGTGTGTTGCCTGGGAATTCCAACTTATTTTCTCTCACATCAACTTTTACATCTACTTTTCACTACTTACATTTATCCATATAATAATATCCACTAACTTTTCAAAAGGGAATCTACTTTTAAGGGCAAAATAGGAAATCTACCCACTAACTTTTCAAAACACACACTTATTAAGGGACAGCCCAAAATGGAAAGTTAAAGTTAAAGTTAAACGAGGGGTGAGCAGAAAACCCGTCAAACCGTGAATCCAGTCCAAACCGATTGGTTTGGTTCGGTTTTTTAGTAACGTGGTTTGGTCCTGGTTTAAAAAAATTAGAATCCGTATTCAGTGGTTTGGCTTTTGGATTTACGTTCATGGTTATATTCCCAATCTGATCCGAACCGTGTATATTATATATAAATGTATGGGGCCGGTTCCCCTCACACTTAAAATAACACAAAAAATGACACACAAATTTGTGGAACTCACTCTTCCGGGCCCCACTGTGAAGTTCTGAACCATTGATCGTGTTTAAATGAGTAAAATAGGAGGTCCTATAAAATTTCAGCTCAATCGGATATCGAAAAGTGCTTGATCCAACCAGACCAGTTTTGCAAAAACTGTGACCGGAAACAATATTTTTTAAACTGTTTGAATCAAGCACTTACCGATATCCGATTGGACTGAAATTTTGCAGGACCTCTTATTTTACTCATTTAAACAAGATCAACGGTTCAGAACTTCACAGTACGGCCCGGAAAAGTGAGGTGTCATTTTTTGTGTTATTTTAAGTGTGAGGGGAACCGGCCCCTGAATGTATTTATATATATAAGCCATAGTTAACTAACTTCCTAATTTAATTTATTCATTATTTCTTCTCTGTGCAAGATTTTATTTTGCCTAATTCATAACTTATTCCCTTAATTCCAATACACCAGTAGTGGTTTAGTCGTAACCAATAAATTTGCTAATGAAATTCTCCATTCCAATTTTGATTCCACAGCACGTTTTTATTTTTCTAAATTTCTATACATGATTCGATCATTGCATATTCCTATTCCTTGATTTCCTTCATTACCATGATTAGTTTTAATGATATTTTAATGAAATCGGATTTAATATAAGTTTTGGTTATTAATCTTCACAATTTTAAGTACTTTAAATAGTTTACAGAAATAATATCTCAATTTTAAGCAAACTGTGGTTCGAAACCAAAACCGATCTGTATCTTAATGGTTTGGATTGGTTTGGTTCTATGCCTTTTATGGGTTGGGTTGGTTCTCCAAATTCAAAATCCGTAGGTAGCGGTTTGGTTCTTGGTTTACTACAAAACCGAACCAATTCAGTCCATGCTCACCCCTAAGTTAAACACTATAAAAGGGACGGTGGGAGTAATTAAAAGGGGCCTTTTCTAACTTTATTCCCAAAGTACGTGAGAATGTGTTTGCGAACTACGCTTTTTGGAAAACATGTTTGCGTTTCACACTTTTATTCTAGTTTAAGACGTATCAGCCTTAAAAACATGCTTACGAAACATGCTTTTAAGAAACGTATTTGGTAACAACGCTCTATGGAGGCGTGTTTGCAAAACACGTTTTCTCCCTTATATGAGCAGGCTTAAAAACTAAAGCGTTTTTTTATTTTTCTCAATTTACTTCTTTTTCCTCCACTGCGACGGCCAAACTCCACCGACACGGACACACGGTCCCGCCCTCATCCAGCATCTCCGCCGCCGGTCACCACTCCGGCAGCCGCCATGTGACTCTCTGACTTTGTCTCTCTTTGTCTCTCTGTGTCAGTCTCACTGATTTTTTCTTAGATGTTTAACGACAAGGCGAACGGAGGAGGAGGCGGCGCAGTTATAGGATCCTCTGGCGCCGGTGAAACATTGATGTTTGTCGTCTACATTCTTTGATAAAGAGAGACTAGAAGGAACAAAAAAGCGTGCTATGCTAAGTTCTGTGATGGAAGGAACTACAATTTCTACAAGGAAAATCTGATGCTTTGGTTGGCAATTTTCACATCTTCAAAAACGTGGTTTCTTATTTCCTAATAACATTTTTTGAAGGCGTGTTTCCTAATAACGGTTTTTGAAGGCGTGTTTGCTATGAACATTTTCAATTAATCAGTAACAAAAAATTAATTATGCCATTGATTGCCGAGAAGCCGTGTTCCTCAAACACGATTTTCGGAAAGCGTGTTTTGCAAACACGTTTAAAAATGCAACCCGGCTACGCGTACGTACACGCATATGTACGTACGTGCACGAACATATATGAACCGTTCATTTCCGAAATTCGACGGTGCGGAATTTTTAAAAACTCTTACATATAAGAGTTAATTTTTACATGTAAGAGTCTTTTTAAAATCCGAACAGTCGGAAACACGCACGGACGGTCGAGATGCACCGTCCATGCATATTGCGTACGCCTGGGCATACACATCAAATTTTTGTAAAAAATGCGTGTTTTAATTAATAAAAATTAAAAAAAATGCAAATCGGTCAGTGAGCCAATTTTTTTTTTGGGTAAATCATTACCCATAGTATTTTCCTCTCTTAAACAGACACCCAAAAAAAGGAGGAGAAATTGAGAGTGAGCAACCCTGCACCCAAAGAAAGCGAGGGGAGTGAGATCTGTGAGAAGGAAAGATTTCGTGCCAGAAAAAAGAAAAGTGATGGAATGCTTGAGAGCAGTATCTCGGCGGAATACATTTTCCCCAGCCTCAAGCGTCTCCTGGAAGGGAGCTTTCCGATTTTGGTAGCATGGAATTTTTAGATGAGAAATCCCAGAAGTTCCCGTAAGTGTTTCTGAGTTATGCAGTGAATTTCTGTTGCAACCAAATCAATGCATATGTATGTCGATACTCAGGTATTGCTTCTCCTGCCAATGAAAACTTGCATATTTTTTTGATTGGCAATGCAACCCTGCATATATGCTCTAACAAAGCCTCCACATGGGATATGCAAAGGGGTTTGTGGTTTTTGGTACGATTTTGTGAATCTTTATTTGTCTTGTGCTGTTCAAGCCTTCGATTTTTTCCCACCAAGATGCTAGCTTTGAGTCTTGTTATGCGGAATTACGGCATATGATGCAGGGGTATGCTACCTCAGGTTGCATTAGGAAAGCCCTAGAGACTTTAAATTTCATGAGAAATGTCCCTGGGAAACCCACCGTCTACGATTATAATGCTTTGATTTATTGTAATCTAAAATCGGAGTATGCGATGCTGGAAAAGTTGGTGGAGGTTTATAGTGGGATGAAAAGGTTTGGGCCGTACTCGAATGCATCAACTTTTCATACCCTTTTGAATGGGATGCTTTCGCGCCGGAAAACTAAAGATGCCGTCGTTATTGCAGAGGAAATGTGCACCATGGGATTTGTTCCTTCATTTACGATGTTCTCAAAATTGTTGAAAAAGACATTGGAATCTGGGTATTTAGTAGATGCACTTTGCGTATTCAAGTCCATGTTGAGATTGAATTTTTTTCCTTCTGAACCCACGTTTAATTCGTTGATTATTTGTCTTAGCAAAGCTGGGTTTATACATGAGGCCTGTAATGTATTCGCTGCTGTTCTCGAAAAGGGTTATTTTCGAGGTGCACATAGTTATAATCCGATATTATGGGCCTTGTGTAAGTCTGGTCAAAATTATGCTGCCTTGGCATTGTTTTATTCATTCAAGAAAAAAGGCCTTGGACACAATGTGTGCTCATATACGGCTTTGGTTTATGGATTCAGTAGAGAGCGGATGTGGAAAGAGGCCTTTCGTTGTTTAAGTGAAATGCAAACTGTCAGCTATAAGCCTAATGTCATAACATACACTGCAGTTGTTAAGTTTCTTTGTGATGATGGGAGGATTGAAGAGGCATTAGGCCTTTTAGATAAGATGGAGAAGGAAGGATGTGATCCGGATTTAATCACATACAACATAGTTCTCCGTGAACTTAGTCACAAAGCAGGGTTGCTGAAATTAGTGAACTCGTTCGGGTTATTGACCAAAAGGGATTGTATCCTGATCCGTTCACTCATTCTGCTTTAGTTGGAGGCCTGTTTAAAGCAGGTGAAATAGGAATGTCCACTAAGTTGTTGCTTGACATTATTTCTAGAGGATGTACTGTGGATACAGTGATGTACAACATCTCCTTGAACATTATATGCCATAAGAATAAATCCAGTGATTCATTATCCGTAATGAGGAACATGATTGGAATTGGGTTCAAACCAAATAATGTAACATATAACACCATTTTGAAAGGCCTTTGCAAGGAAAACATTGAGAAAGCTTTGGAGCTCTTTGACTGTGTGGAGTGGGATGTGAATGGACCTGACCTAGTTTCGTTCAATACAGTTTTGTCTGCAGCCTGCCACCAGGGAAATTCTCCAATCGTAGAAAAGATCTTAGATCGAATGGATTTTGAAGGTGTAAAGCTTAATGCAGTTAGTTCAACCTGTTTGATTCAGTATTTTTCAAGGGTTGGAATGATCCTGGAGTGCTTAAAGCTATTCAAAGCTATGATGTCGGATGGTCCTTATCCCACTGTAGTGACTTTTAATACACTTATGAGCATGCTTTGCAAGAATAGGTTACTCGGAAATGCACACCGGGTTTTCAAATGCTTGAAAAGCACTAGATTATTACCAGATTTGATCACTTATAATATTCTTATACGCGCTTCCATAAGAGAAGGCAATAATCAACTGTTGAGTCAGTTACTAAGGGATATGTACATGCAAGGATTGAAGCCAGATGCTATTACTTTAGGGTCCTTGATTTACCGGTTGTGTGCTTGCGACCTAACGTTGTAATAATTAGCGTCGCCCCAAGCGTAGGGCTAGGTCGGTGGTAGCATAATAACTCGGAAGTCCGAGGTCGAATCCACAGGGAGGGGTCGGAGCTAGTGAGAGGTTTACTTTACGGTATGGGTTTTGGCGTTAGGACGGCCAACCTTTTGGTTGGTTTGGAGTTTTCTCTACTTGAAAATTACTAGAAAATAAAGATGTAATGATAATTAAAGAAATGCGAGGTCTAGAGGTTTATACCACCCATGACTACGGATATTTGATGGCTCTCAACTATAACTCAAGTGAGAGACAAAATCACTTGCTCTCACTCGGAAGATTTAACAACGAAGCTCAATTTGGGTTTAACAATGGGATAAGTTCGTTAAGGCATTTTTACAAACACTTAAAATGTCATAGCTCCAAGCATCATGTGTGGCAAGTGGTCAAGCCCTTGCCTACACAAGATCAAAAAGATTAACAATTCTAAGTTTTGATACATAAAACTGAACTTACTCAATGAAAACCAATTTTTACCACATGAATAAGGTTTGGAGATGGAAATAAACTCAGTCAAGCATTTTATCGAACACCTAAAGTGCCATGGTAAAAAGCATTGAGTGTGCCAAGGTTCTTTGTCTACACCCAATCAAAGAAGTTAACAACTCTAAGTTAAGACCGAAAATAGGAGTTTAATCCATTCACAAACCCAACAATAAACACAAAAATGTGATGAGCCATCAAAACACCGAAGTCATGGGGTGATTTTCACCCCATGACCAAGCCTAAACTACTACTCAAATATACTTAAATCAACCAACAAGATGAAAAACGTGATTAAGGAAAACATGACGAAAATGAAAATAAACTAGATTTATATGAAGATTCAAACACGTACTACAACATTAATGAACGAAATTTACCTTGAATCAAAATGGAAAATCTTCAAATCTTAGAGAGAAGAGAGAGCTAAACTAAGAGGGGGGTAGAGAGAGAAAGTCTCTCCCCCAACATACCATAAAATCTGTCAAAGGAGCCTATTTATAGTCCTCAAAAAACCGTGCTAAACTTATTACAAAAATGCCCTTGATCGCCAACTTTTCACCCAAAATTCTGGTGCTTGAACCGGTTCAAGCTTTTGCTTGAACAGGTTCAGCTCACATTTTTAACATTCTGATTTGCTTGAACCGGTTCAGCGTTTTGCTTGAACAGGTTCAAGCATGGAAAAATGCTCTCGTCGCTTCTCCTTGACTTCTTGACCTTCCGACGGATTTTTGACCCGACTTCGCGGGCACGTCCCGGCTTCGTCCGAACTCGGAATGCCGCGTTTCTTGAACCGTTGGAAAGCTCTATGAGTCTACTTTCAAACCCAATTGGTCTCATCTTCATGACCTTTGTATGTTGAGAGATATGACCCTTTTACTATCAGTGTGTCGGATTTCCTTAAGGCTCATAACTCTAGATTTCTTGTTCCTTTGTTCCGGGCCTTCCTTGAACCTTCCAAAGATCATTGAGTCGACTTTTAAGCTTCGTTGATTGTCCTCCACGGCGTTGAGGGACCTTGGGTACTTCCGGATATAACCGGGGATTATTTGGAGCTTTGGACACGCCTTTTAGCTCAGATTTTCTGAAACTCATCAAAAACACAACTCGCGCAAAATCAATCGAATAAAAGCACAAAATGCACGTGTGTGTGATCAAGACGAGCGAGATAAGCCCGGATAAGTACAATATTTGGGGCTTATCATTGTGCAAGGATGGAAACATAACGATAGCCCTCAAGCTGTGGGAGCAAATGACTGGGATGGGATTACTCCTAATATTGCCATTTACAATACAATAATGGGGGCAATGTTCAAGACAGGCAAGTTTCGGGACATTATCATGCTATTGAAGGAGATGGTGATGGAGGGGTGTGTACCTAATGGAGATTCTTACGAGATTTTAAACCGAGCAATATCAAATAGTCGGATGAAGGGATTTCCAAGGAGCAAAACTTTTCCAAGGATACACGTTAAGGACAAATAACAAGAAGTTGATTCACTAAGAGAATTGGAGCCTGTGATGGTTGTTCTATTAGCAATTACCAACCTCTCACTCAATCCAGCTTCGTCCTGAACGTGGTTATTGTGGGGGTAGCTTCGCCGGAGTGACCTCTTTGGACCGTCCTGAATGCTGAAGGTAGGGGGAGTCGCTGCGGCCTCACCGTGATCCTGGCCGCTGAGCAAAGCGAGCAACCTGCACACCTGCACACTGAACAACCGTGTTAGTGCCTAGCCCGGACGGTGGTTGCCCGGGACGGCACTCCGACGGCCTAGTTAGTGACCGGAGAAGACGATGTGTGATAAATGTAGGGAGAGAGAGTGAGTTAAGAGTGTTTAATGAGGAGAGAGACCGCCTTTAATACGGTAGGTGAGTGGAGTACTTATAGGCACCGTGGGGCGTACCTCCCACGCCCCCCGGGTAGCTCACGTGCGCTACCCACTCCTGACACTTCAATCCCATCAAGTATGGCCCTGCAACGAGCATTTACACCTTGGTTGCCCTCGAGCACTGGGATTCGGCTCACGTCACACATGTCTTTCACTGAGCCATACGCGTGTGGGCGAAGCAACCGGGCACCCACGTGACGCTACAAGTGTAGCCCTCTGACTAGTAGGTGGGTGCCATTAATGCTTGTTGCAGGCTGTCGGGTACGCTCTGAGCCGAGCCCTGGTGCACTCCGCCCTGGGTTAGTATGGCCGAGACTGCGACAGCCCAAGCCCGATCCCGACGCCCTCGGCATACCCTCGGCGAGGCTGCCAGGCGTTCCCCTGAGCGCTGCCCTCTACCGAGGACGGACTAGATGCCACTCCGCACCCAACTATGCCCCGATCTCGGGCTAAGTCCACGGTATCACGTATCCGACGGTGGCGAACCCCGCAGTGGGTAAGGGGCCAGACGGATCACGGTGAGCCCGGCCGCTACAGTTATGTTGGACAAAATTCGAGAGGAAGGTACAATTTATAATATTTGGAGTCTCTGTGCTTTTAATTGTTTGATGGAGTACTTTGGATGACGTTTCCTACACCAAAAGCAGTCAAGAAGGAGCCCAAACACTAATACCTAATGAACCAAATCAGTAATATACAAATGCAAACGCCAGAATCTTTTAGGCTGAATATAAGGTATAAAAGTGAATTGCTAGTCATTTTATTGTTACTTTCACAGTTTCCGTGCCATGAATATTGTAGTCTCCGCAGACAAATGAGCTCTACCATGGATCCCGTGAAATAGTCGCTCCATCCCAACACCATTTTGTCAGTATTGCTCAAACAAGTCATTTGAAAAGAATTCCACTCTATTTAGGCAAGCACAAAAATAGAAAGTAGCAAGCTACTGTAATAATTACAAGAACGAGGAGGGCTCCCACTCATCAGACTTAATAAGCATGACTTGGGAATCACTTTGTTTTTCTCATTCATATTGCAGACAAGATGAATAGGTTAAAATCTAAGTCAAAATGAGAACTGAGAATCACTCCTCCCTCTTCTCTCCTTCTTCTTTGCATACTGAAAGCTTGTCCTTGCATGGAGGGTTTTGTAATGCCTAGGCCCTAGAGAGTGTCGATTCAAGTGGTTACATTGTATACAACATGTCGACGCTTGAGTTTGTATGCTTATGGTGATGTCAGTATTACTTGAAAATATTGAACTGTAGTTGGGATAGATTCTTCAGATGTCTTGATCACAATCAAAATCTGAAAGCCAAAAATGCAGTAACTTAGACAATATTCAATGGGTATCATCTAGGATCCATATTAAAGCACTGTCAATCGCAATAGACAAGCTTTATATTCATCTATGGAAACTGTCGGTATTACTTGAATTTCGTTTGCACTTGTTCCTTGTATGTTTGCTGTTCGTGCATACTATTATGTTTGTCTACCTTGTGTTTAACTCATACGGTTATGTTTCCCAATATTTATGTCTCTTGTGGTTGTAGGCACTTCTTTCATTGTGTTCTGATGAGTTGACATCTCGCAAAGATGCTCCGAATTTGTTCATTAACTATATGAGAAATGTGTTGAGCTCCCAACAATTGCCTGAAAATGCATCTTTGGAAACGATCCATGCATATCACGCTAAAACATTTGTGCAGGTTCTTCTCTTGTTTTTTTTATGGGTGATATTTGATATCCATTGGAAATGTGGGGGCAAAGGCAAACATAGATTCGGATAAAAAAAAAGAAGGCAAACATAGATTCCGTTTATACTCTTGTTATGTATGATGGATATTGCATTGATACTTCATTTTCTGTTTCCACAGGGACTTATTTTTTCTAAATGCTAGAATTTGCCCAAACTCTGTGACTTTTACTTCAGTATTATCGGCTTGTAGTCACTCGGGTCTTCTGGATAAGGGGCTTGAAATCTTCCACAGACTGAAAGTCGACTTTGGCTGTAACTCTAAAATGGAACATTTTTCTTGTGTTGTTGATTACTAGCACGTGCAGGTCGACTTGAGGATGCTGTTGGTTTCATAACGAAAATGCCCATAGAGCCTGATAAGTGTATCTGGGGAGCTGTTCTCTCTGCTTCTCAAGCCCAACAAGATATAAATTTTGAAATGCTAGCTTCAGAACATTTAGTACATCTTGAGCCTGAATATGCTGGACATTATGTGACATTGGCAAATATGTATGCTACGGCCGGAAGATGGGATGACGTTGTAGTTTGTACAAGTAAGAAAGCTAATGGAGGGTAGACGATTGGTCAAAACTACGGGAAACAGTTGGATTCATGGTGGAAACTGAAAAATGAAGAGCAAATGAGCTTCCAAAGCTAATGAGTTGATGATGTCAATAGTTTTTCTCGTGCACTATAGCAAGTGAAGCAACAATTTTTGGATCGAGCAAGGTGGAGAAGATGAATTTTTCAAAATCCCATTCAATAAAGCTTCAAATAAGTATGTCTAACCAACTTTACTAGGTATATCTCTGGTTATGTAAGTTTGAAACTCCGGTCATTTTACACCCATATGAAGATTTACTACAAATCTAAACGTTTATGGCAGAAATATCTTATACCAATTTAAGGATTCTTGAGTACATATTAATTCTTACTGATGATACCTTGCGTTTAAAACCAAATGCACCAGTCGTTCCTTTCCTTTGTCTTTCTTTCTTTTAGTTTTTATGCAAATAAAAATGCTTCTTACTGTGTGACACTTTCCTTCCTTTACAGTGTATACACTGCATGGCCTGTATATTGATGGCAAACTCGTTAGGAATATGTTGCTGTCCAACAAAGCAACTAAGGAGATGCAAGCCTTGAAGCAACGCACTTTGAAGGTGAATCTCGACTTTGAACATCTTGGACTACTTGTTGAATGCAGCATTATTAACAAGAGTCTTTGCTTAATTTGGAGAAGCAAATGAGGCTCGCCGGCACCAAGAAGGCCGTCACCATATTTTCCAGCTTTGCTCCGGAGCTCATGCTTGGAAGACCCTTAATGACCAAATTGTCAAGCGTTGTGGCCTGTTAAAGCAGGTATAGGGATACAATACTTGAATAAGAAAAGATGTCTCCCTTGATTTGAATTAAAAAACAAGTGAAATAATCTTGATGTCAGTGGGAGAGAGGTTTGGATGGTTTTTTTTTTTTTTTCAAATAGTCAGACTTCAATTTCGAGTCAAGATTTGAGTAGGGGTGGAGTTTCCCTATTGGTATGTGGTTCCTGAGGTAAGGTAACAGCTTATGTTGCTTGCATACAAGTTTTGTGCATGTTTCTGTTCAAATTGGCAACTTGTAATTCGTTTGGCTAAGCAAACTAGGGATTGGATAACACCTACATGAACCACGCATAAGGGCGTTTATGCATGTTCAAGTGTATATTTTAGGATATTTTTGCATGTACTTATCTGTGGAATAATCACGCAATATGGGTTCAATCTCAAAATGTATGAATTTCTTTTCAACTTGGGGACACTTGATATTTCCTTTGTCCTGCTTCCATCCATTATATGTCCTTACCATTTGACTCTCTCTCTCCAAATGCTCCTGTAATTTTTTTGGCTTAGTGAAATGAGGTTGGTTGCTTCTATACCTCGGTACTTCCTGTTAATGAGTAAAATTTTCTCTCGTTCACTTTATGGTATAAAACACGGGGGACAATGTCTCGGTGTTGACTTCTTTCATGGACTCCTTTTTTTCTTTTTCTTTTTTGCGCCCATAGGATACAACTACAATGGTCCAGCGAGCTATACAATATATTGAGGAGACAGCAGATATTGAATCCAAGATACAGCTCATTTAGACCCTTAACAGTGTATCTGCAGGGAAGGTGATCATCCTTTCCTGAGGGTGAGGATATTCTGAATGGTATTGTTCTTTTGTGGAGTTTATAATCCACAAAGAAGCTCATGTTTTCTGTTTCTTTATGGCATCTGTAATCGTCTACGTATATGTTGAGATAAGAGAGCAAGTTAAACTTGCAAAGATAAAGTATGACCAATGACAGATTAAGATAGCTGAGGCTGCTGATTTAATGCTAACGATGGGATCATTCTCTTAGCTACAGACTCACTTTTTTTTTTTTATTTGACTTGTTTATAGTGCTCCTTGAATTTCTTCATGTTTATATTTACGAGTAGAACAATGTTTTTGCTAATATTTTGGATAATCCTAAGTGGATTCAAATGATTGATAACTGGAAACTGGCAATGTAACATTGTATACTCCCTCTGTCCCATGGGGATGTCCCATAAAAATTGTTCATTTTGAAAAAAAAAATACAAAAAAATAATGAAACATTCTCATTTTACCCCTCTTTTGGTGTATCCACATATTAGAAAATTGGGAATATTATCAAAATGGTCCCTCTAGTTTCACCATTGTCTCGATTTGGTCCCTCTATTTTTAATTTCACTCAAATGAACCCTGTAGTTTTGATTTTGTACGATTTGAGTCCAATCGATAACAACAATTATGAAAATAGACGGAAAAATCAATTTGGGGCATTTTTTAGGGACAAAACAGACTTTTTGCCCATCCTTCTATGACACACATATGGAGTGTCGAGGACATCTCCTCCTACTTTTCTTTTAAGTTCACAAAAAGTTAACTCCTTGGAACAAGTCGTCTCAGTTGCAATGCCATCAATAGAATCTGGAATAACTAGTAGCTCATTATCAAGGTTCTCCAATTGAGTTTCTTTAGTGGGACTTTCAAGTACAATAGTATCACCAAATGGCTCAGTACTTATATCTTCATTGGCTTCTTTGCCAGTCCAAACATTGAGCATATGATCTTTTTCCACTTCTAAAAAATTGAAAAACGTAATCTTTCGATTTCCAAAGTAAGTCCCTATGTAAGCAAATTCAATGCAATCAATATCAATATAGTAATACACAACTTAGACTCAAGTCGTTTACAGAAAATTGTTGAACCAGTCGAGAGAGTCGAGAGATTTAAGGATGTGAAAACCAATTATGGTTACCAGATTGAGTATCAAATGTTTGAGTTTCCATATCACGATCCTCATCCATTGGAAGTCGTTACTGCTAAAAAGCTGATCCTTCAACTAGTCGTGACAGTACAGAAAAAACAGAAAAGATCATAAGGATAACGAAAATTGACAGAATGATTCTTCATACAAGTTGGATATAGCAGGAGGAAAAGGAGATTGTGAAGAGATTGAAAAAATACCTCATCGGGATATGAACTGTTACTACGATGACATTGAAGAGGCGGTGCAGTGTAAAAATACCTCGGAGAATTCTCTGGTGTTTTTTTTTTTTTTTTTTGTAGCAAAGGAAAGGATAAAGGTTAGGGTTACAAGTTGAGGAAGAAGAAGGATGGGTAAAAAGTCTGTTTTGTCCCTAAAAAATACCTCAAATTGATTTTTTCGTCCATTTTTATAACCGTCATTATCGATTGGACTCAAATCGTACAAAATTGAAACTACAGGATTCGTTTGAGTGAAATTGAAAATAGAGGGACCAAATCGAGATAGAGTGAAACTAGAGAGACCATTTCAATTAATTTCCCTAGTAAAATTTTTTTTTGGGTAATTGATTTTGGTACTTCACTTTTTGATAATCATACTCTTAAATTTCTCTTTTAGTGTTCAAAATCCGGACCTAGGGGGCTATAGTGACGTGATCATGACAGGCTACACGTAACATGAACACTAAAAACAAACATTAGAGCATGGTTATCAAAATTTGAAGTGACTTTCATCATGTTCGGTTGGGGTTTAGAAACCACGGTTCCTATTTTCTGGTGGATCCCCTACTTTTTATTTTCATTTTCTCTCTCCTCTCCATTTCAAGGAATGCTATTATGTTGCATATTTTGTGCGAGATGGGTCTGTGGGACCCACTTTGAAGACCCACACAAACGATCCACGCCGTTCATTAATTTTTAAAATAATTTTTTGAGTAACTCCTAAAAAATCAGCTTATTTGAAAAATTATAAGTGGTTGATATGTCTTCTAATTATTCATTCACAATTTAGCATCCTGAATTTTGACAAAAGCTTAAAAGAAAGTTAGACCACTGCATCAACTACTCAAAATTATATGATTGACTTGATTTTTTTCCAGATGACTCAAAGAATAATTTTAAAACTAATGAACGGCTTGGATCGTTTGTGTGGATCTTTGAAGTGGGCGTCACGGATCCATCTCGCTTAAAATATGCACCATAATAGCATTCCTAGAAATGGAGAGAAGAGAGAAAATGAAAGGAAAAAGTGGGAGAACCCACCAAAAAAATAGGAACCGGGATTTCTAAACCCCAACCGAACATGGCCAATGTTTTTCTTTGCTTAGGAAAAAGCCAAAAACGTAGATGTAGATTTTTTTGGAAATGTACGTATATGTATATTAGTATCCCCTACTCCCCTCATTTCTTTCCTCCCTCTTGACTCCGTCATTCTCTCACCCTATATCTTTCAGGCGCCGTCGCCACATCACCTCAACCTCCGTCGCCGTCTCTGCTCAGTAGCCATCGCCATCTACGTCGGTTTCTACATCTCCTTCGCCGGCTCTAGGTTCTCTCTCTCTCTCTCTCTCTCTCTCTCTCTCTCTCTCTCTCTCTCTCTCTCTCTCTCTCTCTCTCTCCCCGAAATATCTTCGCTCTGGAAACCCTCACTAATCGATTCAACCGAACCTCTCAATCAGATATGTGTTCTAATCTGCATGTAATTTTTTAGGGTTTTTGCGTTTCTGTTTTAATTTTTTGGCTTATGAAAAGTTTTATCTGCATCTTTTTTCGTGTTAGGTTACGAAGAGCGTTAGTATTCAGGGTGTGAAGTCGATCATTTTCGCATTTCTTGGTTGACGATCTGTTGATTGGGCGTCATAGCACCACGCTTGTTTTGTCAAGATGAGGTTTTGATTAACAATTGAATAGGACCAAATATATGCAACATTTTGAGGGCATAAAACTCAATTGGAAAGAATCTTAACAGTGTTCTAAAGGGGAAAAATCCTCCCTTTGCTGTTATCCAAGGGCTAAATCAACTAATGTGAATTGGGTTTGATTTTTTCACTTGCAAATTGAGGTTAATATTCGTATTTCTACGATTTTAGTAATCTGTGTAATTGCTACTACGGGACGTGTCGGTAGAAGTATTCAAGGTCGTTAACCAACAAATGCAATGCTAATTCACTTGTATTTCTGCTCAAATACAAGGTCTTTGTGCAGACTGGGGTCTCTAATTTGATCGCCTCTTCAAGAATGTAGATTAACTCCTTAAAACATACAGAGGAAACAATAAACATAGGCTTGGAAGTAATAGTACCCTGCGAGTCAATTATCAGAGAGAAGAATGCTTTCTTCTTGTTTTTTGATAGTTCCCTCTTCAACTATTCAACTCATTTTCACGTGGATAGCTTTTGCCAAATCATTCCCTTGCTACCCTCACCACCCAGTGCACCCACCATTAACAATTTATTCAACCCTTTCTCTCTTTCCCACAGCACACTTCTTAATGCACGGTAGCCCTAGATTTCCTCAATGTCCTTGTTATTTTATTTTATTTTTCATTTTTGTGATGGTTGGTAATTAATCATATCTAAGACCAGATTGCCTAGATGGGTGGCTATGTCTACATTTCTCATATGAGTTATTTTGTTTCTCAAAATCTAGATATTACATGCACATGTGCACCAGTTATAGCGATTGGAGCAAACTCAGCAAAGCATCTTTATATTTTGTTGCCATCCCTTTTGTTATTAGAAATTGAGCAGCGAAAAGATGAGTTTGTACTGGGAAAAGGAAGACGTTCTGATTATTTCCTTCTGTTCAATTCAGCAGTTCTAATTCGTCATTACAATTAACTTTAAGAAAATGCTACTCTAAGCATCTCTCCGTTGTCCAAAATTATGGGAGAGACTATTGGGAGTATTTGGGACAAAGTATATTAGACTCAATAAAGTCAATTGGCTTGTGTTATTCTTTTCCAAATTTTCTTTCTGGGAGTGTGGAGAATAACAAGATAAGCACGACAAGTGAATCATGTGAATCATGTTCCAAGACACCGAAACCTTCAAATTCCTATAAATAAATAAATAAATAAAGGGGAAAACAGAAGGAAACTAATATTTGTCCCACTCTGAGCCTTACCCATGAGAAATCTGGTCACAGGTAATTTATATCGAATAGGTGATGTATATCTAACTTTATGTTATTGTCTTTTTAATTTTATACCCGTTTTATTTCTTTCAGGGGATAAGTCCTATTCATTTTGCAATACTTAGCTTAGAACGGCTTATTTGAATTCGGTAGTGTGGTAAAATTGTGCTTCATGTCATGTTAATTATGTACCTGTAGATGTCAACTTGATGTAGTGATCCCAAACTTCATTTTTGCATGCATATTGTAGGTCCCCCGGACGAAAATGCCGCCTCCTACCGTGAATAAACGGACACGTGTTTCGAGTGAGGCTCACTCAGCTAGAAGACGGGCTGCTACTAAATCCATGCGCTTAAGGGCTAGGATTAGAGAGCCTGCACCACAACTGACTATTCGGGAGCTTGTGGCATTCATGCAAGCTGAGGTTGCATCACTTCGTACGGATTTAGAGGAGTTGAGAACTGAGTTTCGGACAGAGGTACATACCCTAAGGCATGAGTTGATGGTGGCTCGCCTTGAAAGGTGTAAACACTGTGCGGAATCTGGGCAGTCAAGTGGTGTTGGTGGAGCTGATGGACAGTGACATGGTTCCTTTGTTAGGTGGTATGCTGTTGGGACATATTCACAAAGCTCTCTCTTTTATGTCCTAAACGCTTTGTGATTACCTGCGCATTTAGTCAGAACACTGGAAATGGTTGTTATGGAAGTTGCTTAATATTATCCTTCCGGTATCCATGTTTAACTTTTTGTTATATGCCTCCACATTGAGCTTTAGTAGATTGTATTTTTGCCGAAGCTCAAGTTTTGTGTAGGAGTTCACTATGTTATCAGCTGAACATGGGAGTGGCAATTTGTAAAATAATTCTCATCAGCTTCTGGATTCCATATGTTTCACATAAGTTTCTAATTTCTCACTTGTTTGCCAATTTTGAAGAGCTCCCTAACTGTCCAAAGGCTACTTTCTGATGTGATTAGGGATGGGCATAGAGGCAGATCCGGGCGAATAGTACTATATCCACCCCCAATCTCCAAACCCCTCCCCACCTCCATCCCCGCCCTGATCCCCAACTGGGCTTTGTTTTTATCCTCCATCCCCACTCCAAATGGAGAACGGGGATCCCCACGGAGATTCGGGGATCCAAATAGTTTGAACAAAAAATAATGAGCAATTGAAAAAAAAAAATTAAGTATATTAACATTCAAAGGGTTGAAAACAAAAGGAGATATCAAACCAGACGGCTCGATTGCAAAACAATGGAAGCTATGCACATCGCAACAAGTAGAAGATCTAAAAACGGTTCTTGTACCCAATGTGGCAAAAAATCACAGGTACCCAATGTTTCTCCTTCTGGTTTGCTCATATGATGAGACCGCATATGTTTAGAGAAAATTTAGTGAGACCTTAAAGTTTCAAAACTCATGAATGGATCCCTATGTATTGTGGATTTGAGGACAGAACGGGTTGGAGCAGGGCGGGGAGGAGTGGGGAACGGATTCGGGGCGGGGACATGTCTATCTCCAATCTCTATCCAATCTCCAAACATTTTCAAAAAAAAATAACTTCATATCCTACCCAATCTCCGAATAAATCTCCATATTGCCGATCCATTCGGA
This sequence comes from Gaultheria prostrata, assembly GCA_036023075.1. Classification (NCBI taxonomy): domain Eukaryota; kingdom Viridiplantae; phylum Streptophyta; class Magnoliopsida; order Ericales; family Ericaceae; genus Gaultheria; species Gaultheria prostrata. Next base: position 17,654 of record JAXBDA010005182.1, read on the forward strand.
GCGGAGATTAGATCGGATTCGAACAGATTAGACGAAATGCCCATCCTGTGATTAGCCACCATCTCCTTGAAGTCTGCATTAACTTTCACTTTTTCACTCCCCTTATGAAAAAAGAAAGTGCAAGAGGTTAGAAGATTGACTGTGTAGTGTTAACATCATTTCTCCCCTTTTTATTTCTTCGATCTTTTCATTTTGTGCATGTGTAAAACTAAAAGTGTATAGAAGCTTTGCGAATTCCAGAAAGTCCCTTTTTTTAGAATAAAGATTCCTTAAAGTTTAATACAACGTGAGATAATGTCACCTAATATACATGAGGGAGAAACGTCTCTCCTCACTGTATAAGACCTTGGATCCAACACTTCGATTCAAAATACTTGTATCAAATACTAAAGCATTGAAATGTTCTGCTGCCATTTCGTTCAACGGTGACATGCAAAATTCATCCTAAGCTTAACCGGAGAGAGAACATAAGAGCACAAAATAATTGAAAAAAGAAGGTTAAATTACCTAGAGACCCCCTCATCTTTTCTCATTTTCCACGGAGACCCCCTAACCTTTAAAAACTTCCCAACTCACCCCCTAATCAACTTCTAAAATTTTACCCAAGACCCATTCAGTTAGCCTTCCATCTCAAAACTCAAAGTTTGGGGTCATGGTTTGATTATCCAAACCATTCAAGTTAATTAAAACATGTTTTTAGGGGTACTCCCAAGAAATTACCTAAAAATATGGCCATGAAGTGCTGGATCCAATGAGTGTTTCATAAATACATATTGGTTTTGGATCAAGCACTTACCGGTCATATTTTGAACTGATTTCTCGCGAATACCCTTAAAAACATGTTTTAAACAACTTGAATGGTTTGGATAATCAAAACATGGCCTCGAACTTTGAGTTTGGAGACGGAAGGCTAACGGAAGGGGTTTTGGGGTAAAATTTTAGAAGTTGAGGGGTGAGTTGGGAAGCTTTTAAAGGTTATGGGGTCTCCGTGGAAAATGAGAAAAGATGATGGGGGTCTCCGGGTAATGATCGTGTTGTCACCGGAAACTACATATCAAGAATCAACCTGAAGGTGAATGTTGACTGGTATATGAACGTGTTGTCACCGGAAAATCTGCATCACTACTCTGACTGCTGCCGGGTGGGAATTGAACAGAATACCCTAGCATTTGGTCATACAAATTCGTTGGCTGTCTTTGAGACTCATTAAAATTTATGTGATCTTTATAACTCTCGTAGATATGCAAGTTGTTAGAAGGCTTGGAATGATCAATTGCCTCACTCGATCTTAAATCGGAGAAAAGGGTATTTGAACGATCAGAAACAGCCAACTGGGTCGGAAAACCAGCCGGAGATCGCCGGAGATTCATATTTTCGGGGGAGTTTAGCATTGCCCTATTGCCTCTGAAACAAAGAGCTGCTTCTCTATAACTCTCATTATTTTGTATGTCAACACTTGTCTCACTTGATGTCGAAACGGCAAAAAGCCTATTTGAAGGACTTGAAACGGCCATCTGGGTAGCCGTAAAATCCGCCGGAGATGGCCGGAGACTGACATTTTCAGGGAAGTTGAGTTTTGCCTTATTTCCTCTGAACTTGAGAGCTGCTTCGTCATATGCTCGAGCAGCGGCCTCGGCTGTGTCAAAAGTGCCTAGCCAAACCCTAGCAGCCTTGTAGGGGTCTCTTATTTCAGCTGCCCATTTTCCCCATGGCCTCTTTCTCACCCCTCTGTATTTTCTATTTGGCTCTTCTCCATGGGAGTCAGAGTTTTCGGGTGTGGAAGTATATGTGTATGCAGTTTGTGCTGCTGTAGTCATGCTTGACCTGGTACTTGAACCTGGAAATAGAAAATGAAGCGAACCCAAAGGAGGGTTTGATGCAATTAATAATCCAAGCCATTAGCAATTAACATTGGTCAATCAACAAATAAAGAAATTTTTCAATTAGCGGGCATGGCCACGTGATGCGGAGCGTGCATCTCGACCGTCCAAAAATGTCTTAGACGGCTCAGATTTCTCCTCCTTTCTCGTTTTGGAAGAGAGGAGAATTGGTTTAAAGTGGAGCCACCGTTTTGTTTTGAGAAATGAAATGGTGTACTCTTAGCCATGAATGGTAATACAGCATTGGTGAAATAAGTATGTTGAGTCCCAATGGTGTACTAAAAACCATGTGTTCAATTAATAGTTAGTACTTAGAACTGAGTATCGAAAAAAATCAAAAATCTGATATGATTGTGTGACTAGCAATGCTCCGACTATATTAAAAACAGACGATCAAGTTATTATTAAATTAAAAAGTTTATACAGTGAATAGCTGAGTCTACAAGAATTACTTCAGCACAATTTCATTCAAAAGTGAAATTTGAATTAAAAAATCGTTACAATAAATAGCTGAGTCTACAATTTCATTCAAAAGTGAAATTTGAATTAAAAAATCGTTACAATAAATAGCTAAGTCTACAAAGATTACTTTAGCACAATTTCATTCAAAAGGCAATGAAACTTGAACAAAGTTTGAAATTGAGAGAGACAGAGAGATCCCTAAACTAACCTTTCAAACTGGATGATGAACCACCAGGTGAAAAGTCCCCATATGTTGTAGAAACTCTTGCAAATGATTCAGAAAAGCTTCCACTAGCCTCCTCTTCACGTCCTCTCTTCTCACCTCCAACACACCTCAAAGATGAACTGCTTCCACCACCACCACCACCGCCGCCACTAACAACCGACTGATTAAACAAATCTTCAGTCACCTCTCCTGACACCACACGTGTCAGCGCGGACACCATCACCGACGTCTCTACCTCTCTACTCATGTGCCCAGAAAACACCGGCATGGCCGCCACCGTTGTTCCACGGCCTCCTTCATGTACTATCTCCTCTCTCCCTCCCTCCTCACCTCTCACCCTCACACCCCTGCCGTAGCCTCTTGGATTTGCCACCTTGAAAACACACACAAGTATTAATTCCAAACAATTACAGGATATATAATAGCATATTCTACGTGGGAAACAAAAAAAAAAGATATAGTAGATTTTTAAAACAAGTGTGAAATTGAGCAACCCATTTGAGCAAATGAAGCCCGGCGTTATATAAGCAAGTTGGGTACGTACGTAGTAGAATTGTAAACTAAGTCGCCGCCAAAGAAAGAGTCGGTCCACCGCCTTCACAGTGAAGCAATTTGATTATCCAATTAATTAATAATTTTTTTACATACTCTGAAATTGCTTACTGTGTGAATTATCGCTCTCATGAATGAATCTCACCGGGATAAATTCAAGAAAAAATTGTACTTTACCAACAAAAACAAAAAACTCAAGCAAAATTATCTAGTGCTTCATGATGCAATGTGTAGAAGCATGTACAATAACAACTAGCTTAAATTGCAAGTGAAACGGTACTTTTTCCAAGTTTACCGAGTTACTTTTTGTACTCATATTACATTTAGGTTAGCTATTTTTCATCTTCTCTCAATAATACATAAGAGTATATTGACAGGAGTACAAAACAATGTTACATGATCTGATACTGAATATTATAAAGTCTGCACACACACCTTGTAAATGCAATTCCGAACACAATTGTGTATCCGGGACTGTTTAATGCACATGGGTATTTTTTTTTTAACTGTTGATGTGAAGAGGGTACTAGGTTTTGGGGTTGTAAGTCAAAACACTAGAGCTGTTGGGTGTGAATTCCCCCCAACTGGGGGCGGTGGACGCTTTTCAGCTTTTTGGGTGAAGTCGGTGTTGGACTTGGGAGAGATCGAGATCTTGGCCGAAAGTATGAGATTGGGCCTATGAATCTAGGTAATTAAGTAATTAACTAACTTTTTACTTTGTATACTGTACAAAATAATGGGAGAATTGGGCTAGGCAGGTTCTTAGGAGTCCAATTGGAAGCCCACCACTGATCCAGTCACCCATAGGTCATAACCCTGTTTTGAAGTTTGACCAGCAAATGGTTTTTTTATGCAATGGATTGTAGAGCAAATGCTAAGAACACAACTCCGAAACACAGTTCTAGCTAGTCGCATTCTGTATTTAGACTTGTTCGATGTATGTGAATTTGTGTACATCAAGCAACTCCAACACAAGTATGTCTGGAATTATGTTTATTTGTGCGTCCAATGTCATTTCTGAGTTCCCAAAGTATCTCAACCGATGACATCAGTCAAAGCAAAATTATTCTTGTTATCAGAAATGGCATGTGCCAAATACCTTTAGTTCATTGTTCGTTAAAATAAAAGAATTCAAGATATTTATTGTTGTCATTGATTTGTTCATTATAAGGTATATGCCTTCTATATTGAGAAAAGTCACAGTCAAAATTCAAAATTCAAAACATCAAATCTGTGAACAAAAAGCATACAGAGATTCAGAGAAGACTTTTAAAGATTTCATGAGTGGAGGAGGAGTGTGTGGGTGGTGTGCTTGATGATAAATGCTGTTGAAAAAATTGAATTGAATTGAATCCATTGGTAAGTTTAAGAAACAAAAAACGTTTGAGTATTCAAAAAATTGAAAGTTTGATTTTAGAATAATGATTTTAATACTCCATTTTCTTATAATAATGGCACTTCAAATTTTGTCTTTGAGTGTAAAAATACACACATATAAGTACTAAAAGACAATTTTTAAAGTGCAATTATAAAAAAGTGGATCATTCTCCTTGACTTTGTTGTAGAGACTATATTGTCGGGGGTAATGCTACAGTACACACCCCCAAAAATTATTCCATATGAGATTTTGTGACTCAAAATATAAGATTTTGTGGCTAAAGATATGAAAGGGCGTACTATATGCACCCTCATACGGGTAGTCAGAAAATCTCATTTAAGTCCACAAAATCTCACATGGTCAAATATGAGATTTTGTGGCACCTTATGGCCAGTCCACAAAATCTCATATGGTCAGTTACAAAATCTCATATAAGTCACAAAATCTCATATTTGTGCCACAAAATCTCATATGGATCAAATATGAGATTTAGTGGCACCAAATATGAGATTTAGTGGCACATTATATGAGACATGTCACATACATGTCACATCAATATATATATATATATATATAAGTCACAAAATCTCATATGGGTCAAATATGAGATTTAGTGGCACCAAATATGAAATTTTGTGGCACAAATATGAGACATGTCACATCAAATATATATATACACGATATGTATCACATTCCCACTACAGGACAAAACCGTCATATGAGATTTTTTGGCCCTCTATATGAGATCGATTTTTTTTTATATGTGGAGCCACAAAATCTCATATTTGGGTGCATACCGTACGCATATCTCATATTTGGAGCCACAAAATCTCATATTTTGAGTCACAAAATCTCATATGGAATAATCTCATATTTTGGCCACAAAATCTCATATTTTGAGTCACAAAATCTCATATGTAGGGGTGTGTATTGTAGCATTCCTCTATTGTCGGTGTTCATTCAAGTGAAATTACAATAAACCCTTGTTTGAGATGTGGTGGTAAACAATAAGGTATTTTCAAATTTCAATGAGTAGTTTGTAAAGCAAAAACCAACTCCGTTTTGGGGTCATTTCAAAAATTAATAATTTTTGTGATAGGACCACATTTAATTTTGTCATAAGACTCATAAGTCACATTGAATTGTAGACATGGAGCCATAATCTTCCATAAGCTTTATAATGAGTCAGTGTACATGTTTTTGTTACGAACACTTGTGATCTCAATTATGGTATGTATCATACATACGTTCGGACCATGAGTTTCTTCCGGCTTTGATTATCTCATGTACTTTGCGATAAATCTCACATGGCTGAGTTTTTCGGTTTTAGCATCAACTGCTAAAAGTCAATTTTTCATGGAAGTGATAAAAGCTAAGTTGTTAAAAGCTAATTTTCTCGTCGCGCATACTAGTTTCGTTAAAATCACCTTGGTGTTTTTAACAAATGAGAGTCGGGACCGGGTGCTAGTCACCCTAAAGTCGTAAAAAGGAGATTGAGCATGCCCAGTAACAACAAATAATTTTCCTGTCATTTTAGCAAAGTGGACTTGGGCAAAATGCAAAACTCTAAGACTTAGTCAAGAACCTATCAGCAGCACCACATGCCAAACCCATGATATCAATGACATAACTCTTCAAAAGTCATATTCATTCACATGACTTGATGGCCTTGCTGTTTTGTGAATGTATTTTCTTGAATGTTCATCCCCACTATGTTTTTGCATGTTGTATGTTGTTATCCCTGTTTTGAATTTTCGAATAAGTACTTACCAGGTGGGATCGATGTCAGAGTACAAAATACAACGATCTTAAATTATTATCCCCCATCGTTTCTTTGGCCAACCTTGACCCCTGTTCTCAGAGTTTGCCTCGATTTGGCTCCGCTTTTGTTGCCCGCAACGAAATAGTGCTTTATCGCTAGATGTCCAGTCAACTGTTGCGCCTCAACACGTGCATATCGGAAACTAGAACTCATTTTAAAAAAGAAATGAAAATAAAGAAGGCACATATTCATTTTTACTAGTTCAATATATAGTTCTTTTTGGAAAACACCAAAATAAGATCCACATGCACTTCTGACGAATAACTAGAAATCAATTATCTCCAAAATAGTGTCTCTTATCCAAAACCTTACAAAACCCAAAATAAAGTCTTAATAGCCTAAATAGGAGCCAATGGAGGAGATATCCAATGGATTCAAAAATACTCGGTTAACACCCTCGTCACGAATGGAGAAGATGGTTTTTGTTTTGTTTTTCGATCAGGAAATTACATTGTGAGATTTTTCGTATAATCTAGTTTCAAAGCTCAGAAAAGTACTTAAAAGAACTGATCCAAACACTAAAAATTTTGAAAACACAGAAGTCTGTAGATGCAATCCTCTAACTAATGTCAAGGCTGATTATTTGACCTACTTGGCAAGTGGATAATTATTGAATTTTATGCTTCTTTCTTCTTCAAGTATTTCAACTGTTTGGACTTTTTCACCATGGGTTTTCTTTTTGGTTCGAAATCACAATTTAGGGAAACTTGTTTTGACTTTGCGTTATACGCAAAAGATTGCAATTTCAAAGTGAGACCCTGCAATTCGGGGAACCAAGAAGAAGCTTGACAAAAACCTCTTTATCCAGGGTGCAAACGAAGCAAGCCAAGCTTTGTTGTGTTCGATCATAGCTCAACTATAAGCAAGCCAAGCCCAATTCATTGACTAAACAATCCTATGTAAAAGAACTTAGCCTATACAAAGGAGCAGTCGAGTCAAGCCGAGCCCGAGCTTTGAATTATTAAATTCGGCTTGTTTACTAAACAAGTCCAAAATTTGAACTTGTGCACGGCTCGAGATAATCAAACAAGTCGAGCCAAGCCTAGTCCTGACAAATCAAGCCTCAAACTGTATGCGAGTAGCTCGGTTTGTTCCCCTACCGTCATCAATGTATGTGGGTTTGCACTTTTGACTTTAGCATATTTTTGCCCAAAAACTTCGTCAACAAACATTGCAAGTGGGCATTATTGGAGTTAGGGCTGCAAACGAGCCGAATCGAGCCGAACTTTAGAATGTTCAAGTTCGTTCGTTAAGGTTTTAAACGAACTCGAGCCGAGCTCGAAGTCACTAAAAATTTGACGAGCCGAGCTTGCCTAGGTTTGATTCGAACTCGAACATGTTCACGAGCCTTAACGAGTTAAAGTACTATATATTTATTCTCTCATATAGGTCTTAGACTGTAAATAAAATTTTTATTTTGCACATAAATAAGCTCATACATATATAAAATTATGAAAATATATCAAAATTTTAAGTTTGTAGTATTTTTAAAAGTTTTATATTCATATAAGATA
>JAXBDA010005183.1:0-25487 GCA_036023075.1 Gaultheria prostrata
CGAAGTCGAGAGAATTCCAATCCAAACCTCAAGTCAAAGTTTGCCGCTCTAAGGCTAAAACCATCTCGCGCAAGACAATATTCACGCTTGGATTCCTTCGGTCTCTGTGGATTCGATCCGGTCTTACTGATATTATGCTATCTCCGACGTAAGCCCTACGCTTTGGGCGCGCTTATAAATAACAAAGTTGGAGCGAAAGTAACTATAAAAACAGATGTGTTGTAATTAGCCTTGCTCACCCCAAAACTGCAAACTAAAACTGAATACAAATCATGGGTTCATCTCTGTATCTGCACAGGTTGGCGCTCTCGTGTTGTTTTCATCTCATTATATTGACCAACTCTTTATCTTCCACGCAGCCATTATGCCATGAAGACGAGAGCTTGGCCTTGCTGCAGTTCAAGCATAGCTTTTTCATAAACCATCGTGCTTCCAGTGGCCCGTATGCTTATCCGAAAATCGAATCATGGAAGCTGAGTCGCAATGCTAGCAATTGCTGCTCGTGGGATGGAGTGGACTGTGACCGTGACACAGGTCATGTGATTGGCCTCGACCTCAGTAACAGCTTTCTCTATGGATCTATGAACTCCAACAGTAGCCTCTTTAAACTTGTCCACCTTCGGAGGCTAAACCTTGCCGATAACCATTTCAACTTCTCTCAAATCCCACCAACAATCAGATACCTTTCGAGGCTAACGAGTCTCAATCTTTCCTAATCTTCATTTTATGGTCAAATCCCTCTAGAAATCTCGGAACTTTCTTTGTTGACTTCCCTTGATTTGAGCAATTATGATGATTCTCATGAAAGGTTCTTGACACTTCAAAATCCCAGTTTGACAAACTTGGTTGAAAATTTAAGCAATTTGAATGAACTTCGTCTCAATGGGGTGTACATGCCAACCACAGTACCTGATATGTTGGCAGGGCCGGCCCTGAGATTCTCGGAGCCTGAGACGAACTTTTAAATCTGGGCCCTATGTTTTCTTTTAAAAAAAAGTAAAAATAAAACTAACCTCAAAATGATACTACATTTTAAAAAAAAATTCCATGATTCGTTCCGTTGTTTCGAATAAAACTAGTTTTTGGTCATTATTTTTTGCACCAATAAAAAAAAATCCCTTTGAAAGTGTGAGTTTGTGAGAGGGGAAAAAATATTGTTATGGAGAAGGAAAAGAGAGGCTCAAGAATTGAACCATGTACCTATTGGACAGAAAAATTAAACTTTTCCGCTAGGCTAGCTAACTCATTGATTATATAAGCGATATATTAAATATATATTTTGTACCTAAGTGTACCTATCCGGGGCCCTAATTTTGGGCTAAAATTCGTATGTCTAAGTCAGCCGCCTTACACGCCTTAGCTCAGGGCCGGCCCTATATGTTGGCAAACATGACTTCACTAACAGCTCTAGGCATCGCATGGTGTGGGCTGGTCGGTGAATTCCCAAGAGGCATTTTCAATCTACCAAACCTAAAAGTTCTCAGCGCTAGATTGAACAATCTCAACGGCATTCTGCCTGAATTTCATAGCGGTAGTCTTCTTAAGGTTCTCAAATTTGGCCGCACCAGTTTTCATGGAAATATACCAGATTCCATCGGTAGGCTTCAATCCTTAACTTACTTAGATTTAAGTAAAAACAATTTCTCCGGACCACTTCCCTGTTCACTCGGTAATCTAACTCAACTAACTTTCCTGGAACTCAGAAAGAATAAGTTCAGCAGCCAAGTTCCTTCTTCGTTGGCAAACCTATCACAGCTTATGCTGTTGGCCCTCGGCGACAACAATTTTGATGCAGGAACGCTGCCTTTTCTGCTAGGGAAGCTACACAAACTCACCTCCTTGTACTTCTCCAGGATGAATTTAGTTGGTGAGATCCCACTGTCACTTACAAATCTGACCGAACTCTCGGATTTGGACCTTGCTGGCAATAACATAGTTGGTAAAATCCCATCCTTTCTCATGAACCTCACTCATTTAACTTCTATAGAGCTTTCACAGAATCAATTTCATGGCACGATTCCGAGCACAATCGCTCAACTCAAGAATCTTGAGCTTCTTGGTCTTAATCTAAATAGCTTGTTTGGTATACTTGAGCTAGACATCTTTATGAAGCTCGAAAACCTTGTTAGGCTGGGGTTATCGCTGAACAAACTTACAGTTCTCACAAAAAATACTACCAACGGCACTCTTCCAAACCTTGTTGGGCTGGGGTTAACCGCATGTGACTTTACCGAGTTCCCCGACGTTCTGCGGTTCCCACACGAATTGGAGACGTTACTCTTTGGCCATAACAAAATTGGCGGCCAAATACCGACATGGTTGTGGAACACAAGTAAAGAAACACTTGAAATTGTCGACTTCAGTAACAACTTTCTGACAGGCTTCGAACAACATCCAGGTGTTATTCCTTGGCGAAATCTCAAATATATGGACCTCAGTTCTAACAAGCTTCAAGGATCACTCCCAAGTCCGTCACCAAACACCGCTATTTATAAAGTCAATGATAATCAACTGACGGGAGAAGTTCCACCATCAATATGCCAGAACAATTCTTTCTGTGTGCTTGACTTGTCCGACAACAATTTGAATGGCACAATCCCTCCGTGTTTGGCCAATTCTAGCGATCATCTTCTTGTTCTGAATCTAAGTCACAACAGTCTTCACGGAAGTATTCCTTCAACATTCTCCTTGAATAGCCAATTGATGATGATTGATTTAAGTCAAAATCAACTGCAGGGGCCGGTACCAAAATTGTTGGCAAATTGTCAATTGCTGGAGATTCTTGTACTTGGAAATAATCAGATTGAGGATACTTTTCCATCTTGGTTGGGAGCCATTCCTGAATTACAAGTTCTTGTTTTGAGATCAAACAAGTTTCATGGTTCCATTGGGAATCACCAAACCGATTTGATGTTTCCAAAGCTCCGGATCCTTGACCTATCTTCTAATGGTTTCACGGGGAATCTGCCATCAGAATGCTTTCACTACTGGAAAGCAATGAAAATGGCTAGTGGTTATAGGTTGACATATATGCAAGCAATTCCCAAGGTATCTCTTCTATTACCTGAAGGTCCTCATGTAGGTTCAATCTACCCGTGGCCCAGGGCTTATAATTACTCAATAACAATGGCAAGTAAAGGAACACAAAGGTTATATGAGAAGATCCAAAGTGCATTTGTAGCTGTAGATCTGTCAAACAACAAGTTCTGTGGAGAAATACCTGAATCTCTTGGAAGTCTCATTGGGCTTCAAGTGCTAAACATTTCCAACAACAATCTTGAAGGAGTTATCCCATCGTCCTTGGCAAGTCTGTCAGAGCTTGAGTCACTGGACCTATCTCGAAATGTGCTCTCGGGAAAGATCCCTCAGCAACTAACCCAACTCACATTCCTTGAAGTCCTGAACGTTTCTCATAACTGTCTCACAGGCCCTATACCTCGAGGGAAACAATTCGATACATTTGAAAATAGCTCATACAATGGGAATCCCGGATTGTGTGGTGTCCCTCTGTCAACGTTGTGTGAAAATTATGAGGCCTTCCCACCACCACGACACAGCTCTCAAGGTGATGAAACTGAGTTTCCATGTGGTATTTACTGGATGGTGATATTCATGGGGTATGGAAGTGGGCTAATAGTTGGGTTGGTTATTGGGAGTACCCTGACGAGGAGGTATCACAAATGGTTTGTCAAGACATTTGGAAGCAGGAAGAAAATTCAGAAGAAGCAGAAAAGAAATGGGCGAAGGAACTAAGTGTGTAAGCAATATGTATCTGCAATATCTATCAATATGCGTGTTATTAGGTTTCATGATATGCTGTCTTCTGTAATATATAAATGTTCCTATGCAGTGATGCGAGTAGCTTCTTTCAGTAAAATAATTTCAATGCCATGTAGTTGCATATTTCCCTATTTTCCTTGCCTCTAAAATTACTGAAAAATGGAAGAAGATGGCTAACTTTGTTGCACCAACTACAGGCACCTATATGCGAATACAATACCCTTATTTGCACTTTGAGTCGCCCTGTAGCTTTGCGTTTAAAGTTGTTAACTATTTTTGGATCTTGCCTGTCCTTATTCTTCTGAAGCTAGTTAATGGTTTGCTTGCCTATTCTGCCAAATAATTTGTGTAATTAGATGACTTTAGTGTTTACAAAAGACAATTGTTTTCTATTAAATCCAGCATTTTTCTGATCAACCTACAAAGTGAGCAGATGACCCAATTGGTCAGTTGGCCAGGACCTATGACCTCCACGCCTGTTTTCGGGGTATGCACCCATGGTTAAAGTTACATGACTTCACTAACAATTCTTGGCATATCATGGTGTGGGCTGGTTGGTGAATTCCCAAGAGGCATTTTCAATCTGCCAAACCTAAAATTTCTTAGCGCGGGATTGAACAATCTCAATAGCACTCTGCACGGATTCAATAGCGGTAGTCACCTTGAGGTACTTGAGTTACTTGGATTTGAGTCCAATCCATTAATCCGGACAACTGCCCTCTTCACTGGGTAATAAAACTCGCCTCACTGACCTGGAACTTGGAATGAACAGGTTCAGTGGCCAAGTTCCTTCATCATTGGCAAACCTATCACAACGTGCTCTGTTGGCCCTCGGTGATAACAGATTTGATGCAGGAATGCTGCCTTTGGTACCAGGGAAGAATGAAACCCTCAAAAAAAAAAAATTTTGAAGCACTGTACTAACCCCATTCCTACCCTTCTTACCCTAAAGACCAAAAGGATCAAGAAAATTGAAATCCAACAGAACAATGCGTTACTGAATTTCGAAATATCCCCCAAATAGAAGCATTAATTTGATCAGTTCCAACAACTATCAGAAAAAAATGAGCAGATTTGAACTAACCGTCGAAGGGTTTCTCGAAAAGAGGCGGCAAAATGTGGAGCGAGGTGGTGCTAGCTACTGCGTCTTTTCTACGAGTTGGATGGGATTGGATTGAAATAGGCGGCAATGTTACTGTAGAATAGATGGATTGAGAGAAGTTGTGATAGATGTATTGTGAGATATGAGAGCGGAGGATAGAGGAAACGCCATGGATGGTAGTTGGGGAAGTTACAGAGAATTTGGCGCCACTCATCCATATCCCTCATCTGTTAACTCTACCCGATTAAAAATTAAGAACGCGGTTATGAGTACGCACAACACGCGTACGCCAAATGCACGCAGCACATCTCAATCGTCCATCTCATAAATCAATGGTCCGGATTTGAAATCAATTTATCTAAAATCTGGACTATCAAAAACATGCACGAATAGTTAAGATGCACCGTCCATGCATATGCGACGTAATTTTGTTTTTTTTTTGTTTTTTTTATTCCAAGGTAGACCTAATTATTATTATTTTAAGTAACCCTAAAAATAGAGCACTGCTATGTACCCAGAATTAGTACCCATAATATACCCAGAATTAGTACCCATAATATACCCAGAATCCAAAATTGAACGGTGCAGATTCACTTCAAGTAAATCTGGACCGTTCAATTTTGGATTCTGGGTACATTCTAGGTACCTAGACTTTCTGATCCGAAAAAAGCTACACGTTAGTGGAGCTGATTATTTTTTTGTACGAGAGAGATCTTTATGGAGCTTTGCTGCTAGATCAGGGCTTCACTCTCCCAATGACATATCTCTTCGAGTATTATCTTTATATATAGTACAATGTCTAATTGTTTATTTTTTTAGTTTAGAAACAAGTAATTTTCCCACATTATGTAAAATTCAGCAAGTCGTCCTTTTTTTCTCAAAGAGTTACCTATTACTAGGAACAAAACTCCGACAGAACCCAAGGGGAATAAAACCCTGGTGAAAACCAAAGAAAAACCCCAAACCCAACCACTTGAACAACCCAAGAAAATCTCCCGATGGCCCATTTACATAAGAGAGCACAAAATTAGGTCAAACTAAATTAAAACGCGTAAGTTTCTTGACCGTCCAAGTGGACTTAAGCCCTTCTAGAGGGACGTGACTCCTTTCGGCCACGCATATTCCTAATTCAAATTTCAAGGCACTACTATGAGAGTTACATACATTTTCCTTACAGTTTACCTAGACACGCTCATCTAAAAAAAAAAAAAGACCCTACAAATTGAGCGTTTTCTTTCAGCCTATAAACCAAATTCTATTTCTAATCTGGAAGGATTTGGGGATATTGATGTGCGCCCGTGCACAGCAGGTGCTTGGCAGGGCTAAAAACAATGCCGTTTCAAGGCCCCAATGCTCGGAAATAAAAAACAGTCAAAACGACGTTTTCGTTACATGGTTTCCTAGGCTGATAAAAAATAAGGCAAAACGATGCCATTTTGACTTAAGTAAAACGACATCGTTTCATGGTCTCTTAAGGTGATACGTAACTAAGTCAAAACGACGTCATTTTGACATATTTTTATCAGCTTAAGAAACCATGAAACGACATCGTTCCACTTAAGCCAAAACGGCCAAAACGACGTCGTTCTGACTGTTTTTTATTTTCGTGCTTTGGGGCCTTGAAACGGCACCGTATTTTGCCCTGCCAAGCACCTGTTGTGCACCCCGTGCACAGTAATATCTCCGAGTCCAATCTGGAATCCTTAGGTTTACTAGACTATAGGAAATTTGGACAATCGAAAGAAATCAAAAGCTGCTTTTTTTGGCCAGATTTTTATTGTCCAGTACAGAAAAGTGATTTGTTCTTCCCATCAAGGTAGACGCGCTTCTTAAATTACCGTGAGGTCTAGCTCAAAGATAAAATGATCTTTTTGTCCTTCGTATTTAAAACAAAAACAACACTCCCACACTCAACGCTTCCTTTCCTCTGCAACGAGCCAATCTCTGGCGACCGCTGACCTGGCTTCTCCGGCGACGACCACACTATGCTCGCCGACCACAGGAGCTCCGTTTCCAATGACCTCGGAAAAATTCACAGTGATCACAAAATGATTGGGGAAAAATTCTCAGTGGATTACAACAACGATTTTGAAGAAAAAAAAATATTACACCACAACACTGTCAACAACCACAATAACCACAGCCAAATTAAGTACTATGCGAATTTTTAAAACTTCGCAGTGATTAACCTCCATTAGTCTATTGCATTAGATCACCAAAAAAAAAACACAAAACACCCAAAGAACTCCATGCGTTTACGAAATCTCCCTAGCCAAATTAAGTACTATGCGAATTTTTTTAGAAGATTGGTTGCGAATTTTTTTAGAAGATTGGCTTTGAATTTTTTAAAAATCCATTTTTAATGATCCTTTGGTCGTCTTATGCAATAAAGACAAATGGAGGATATGAATTTAAAGAAGATTGAAAAAATTCGCAGGCTGCGAATTTCTGAAACTACGGCTGCAAATTTCTTAAACCTTCTCGTCCACTTGCACAAAGGAGATCTCTTATGCTCTCATGAGGAACAAGGGAGCTCTAGTCTTCTTGCTTAACAAAGAACTCTCAAATTCCCAGTGATTTCTGACCTTAGACTGAAAATTCGCACTGATATACATAGCATGGTTATAGATCCGGCACTTACCTAGAGAGCATATACATTGTCTTTCATCTGATCCGCTAGTTTATCAAGCAACTCGTATATTTCCTCGGCGACAATGACGCCTTGTATTCCTCATCTCAATCCAACTATAAGCTGCTTCTTTTATCAAACCCTTCGTCTCCATGAGTCCGATTTAGCGTGCATCGCCAGCATCGTACATGATTGTAAATGGATAAGAGATTAGAGAGTGAGAGAGATTAGGGCATGAAACTTGGGGGTCTGAAATTAAAGGAAAGGATGGTTGGAGGAGAGAGATAGAGACTTTCTGACTTACCACTTTTTTTTTTCTTTCTTTAAAACCCACCCGGTCAATGGAAGAGTAAAAGTTGGAGTAAAGCTGGCTTTAGGTGTCAGTGGAAGAGTAAAAGTTGTATGGGGAGAGACGCGCATTAAAGCCGGGGTATTTTGGGTAGAAAATTAGCCGGCTTCCTCATTGGTGCTTTTCAGTATTGGGCTAGAGAGGAAGGGAAGATGCCAACAATTTCTGTACCAACCCGTAAATCTCTCTCCCATTTTTGGCTCTGTATTCGATTCAAACGCATCATGCATGTATGTGCGCCCCCTGTCCCAAACAAAATTTGGATGGGTTTGGTCTAATAATCTTGAGCCCAAACGAAATTCGGAGGCTCGAATTCTCGATAAGCATATGTGTGCATGCCACCCCAATCTATGAAAAAAAAAAAGTGAGCTCACAATTAGCAAAATGTCTTTTCATCTTATTATAATTATCGGCCAGACTATAAAATAGCTGCGAGTGCATAAAATGCAAAATACAGAATGTAAAAAGACTTAATTTGAGAAAATAAAAATATAAGCAAAGAAAAGGAGAGTGAATGCATAAAATCTTTATTCCACGGCAAACAGGCCGGACCAGAGCGAGCCATTCCCTTAAGACACAAACAACGGAATACTCTGCTCGTACCAAAAAAAGTTACTCGGATCAACTTCGGCCTTGATTTGTGCGAGCCTCTTGAAATTGCCTTTGAAATACTTCAATCCCCAAACACTAGCTTGTCCATAGCTTTCATTTTCATTCCTATTAATCCCCAAATCAAGATCTCTGTAATTGAGATAGGCAGATCTTGGATGCTTTGAAACAAAAGGTGTCATGTATCCATAAAGCCTTCTGATCCCATCCACATGTTCATCTGTTTCCCCTTCTCCTTCCCAAGAAACCATGTACTGAATTCCGTACAAATTCCCACTTCTATGAGGGAAAGGGATTTCGTATTCGGAAATCTCACTCATTCTACCTCCGTAAGGTGTCCATATCATGTAACCACTTTGTTCTTCGACAAGTATTTTCCACAGCCCTTCTAACCCTTTTTCCGATATGGGTTCCTTAACGTAATCCGATTTTGCCTTGAAAAAGGACTTGTCTGGATTAGTCCGGTTCAGCAAAACATCGTATGATCCCTCGGTTGGGAATTCGGCAAAGAAAAGGACCGATTGGATCCAACTCATCTCGGTGCAGTCCTTTCGCTTCACACCCAGCTCGGGAAAACTCTCATCCATCAATGTCAAGAGTTCCTCACTTCCTCCCAAAAATAAAGCCCCGAAAGAAACTGCGATCGTCCTGTTTGAATTTTCGCTACCTGAATCAACACCTCCTATTACAACATGGAGGAATAGATTATGGGAGAGTTTCTCGGCTATGAGTTGCCACTTTTGTAGGAGCTTTGTCGCGCCTTGTTCCAATGTCTTTCCAACTTCGAACACAGTAACTATCGATGGAACAGGAACGAGCTTTATTTTCCAAGCGAAAATTATTCCAAAGCTCGCTCCTCCTCCACCTCTAATAGCCCAAAAAAGATCTTCCCCCATTGATTTCCTATCGAATATTCTTCCGTTTGCATCTACTATTTTAGCATCAATGACATTATCTGCAGCAAGACCGTATTTTCTAAAAATGGTACCAAATCCCCCGCCACCTAAGTGCCCTCCAACGCCCATCGTTGGGCAAGTACCAGCTGGAAAGCTGTAAATCTTGCTTTTCTCGGCAATAGCGTGGTACAATTCACCTACTGTTGCGCCTGATTCGACCCAGGCGGTCTGTTTTTCCATATCAACTCTGATGGACCGGAGACTGGAAAGGTCGATGATGATGAACGGGACGTTGGATACATAAGAAAGGCCCTCATAGTCGTGGCCCCCACTTCGGATTCGTACGTTAATGTTGTTTTCCCTGGCACAAAAGACAGCTGCTTGAATGTGGGATTTGTGAAGTGGCCTGATAATGAGGTTTGGTTTCGGCGTGGAAGGAGTCACGAATCGGAGGTTTTGAGCGGAAGATTTCAAGACGGAGGTGTACGATGCAGCGTTTCTAGCAAAAATTACATTGGAGGTTGAATTGGAGATGGAAAGATTAGTTTTGGAGTGAAAGCATTTGAGAAAGTGAATGGAACCCGAGTTTGAAGCTGCTGATGGAGTTGAGATACAGAGCAGGAAAGCTAATGTAAGAAAGCCAGAAAATGAAATTCCCATTTTATCTGTCACCACTTGGTTAACCGTAATAAGATCAAAAGGCTGATCACTTGTGTTCTCATATATGGGTGAAAGATTTTCACAGATTGGAAAATGGGAAATTCAATGGATTGACGTTTTCAAACAGTAGATGAATTCTGGAGCTTAAATTTTCAAAAGGTTTTGGTATTTTGCAGGCCAAAAAATCAATGGCAAACAAAATCCAAGTAAACGGTCAATGATTTTACTGAAGAAAAGGACAAGTTGACTACGTGAACTTTACTCAGAATAGCCCAGGGAAAAGTCAGTCGGCAGACAACAATTGAAGTATCGAGGGAGGATGCAACGTTTCATCAACGGCGGAATTAGTCAAGGTGCGCGTAGGTTGGATCGGATATCGAACTATCAAAAGAAAAAGAAACACCTTTCATCTACAGCGTACCTCTGTATGAAAAAAAAAATTGGTAAATAGTGACGGCATGAACATGGCACGGACATGCCAACATATTAATTGAATTTTATTGCATCCAAACCTAATAAACTAACACATACGACAATCAAGAAGTTTTTCTTCATCGTACAAGACGTAAATCGACAAACGCATGTAATCTCATAGACTTAATAAGTCTTATGGAAAGATCCGAAGTCTTTTGTTTTATAAAAATCTATTAAGGTGTCAATGCTCTATGTCACATAATTTTTTCAATAGAGAACTCTCTGCACTCTTGTTAATTCTAGCTCTCACAAAGTATTATAATTTGGAGATGTTTAAAAAGATTTCATGCTCGTGCTAACACTCACACATACAAGTATGCGGCTTAGGTCATGCCTCGAAGTATGTGTTTGATTCATTTTTGGGAAATGATTTTTGAATTTTCTTTTTTCTCATTTGTACTCCATTTTTGTCAATTCAATTCCCTTCTGATTTCCCCTCAAAACCCATTACATAAAGTCATCTGACTTAAGGTTTGGGCAGGCTTTGTCAATTCTTGACCTTGGCGGCTGGGCCTCCATCGACTCTGAGCAAGCGTGTCCAATCCGACGTAGCAGACCCAGACACAATTGGAATCGGTAGAATGTTTGGTTTTTTTTAACCGGAAACATATACATATATTAGGCTAATATAGCCTTACAAAGGCAACTTCGCGCAAGATTGTGAGTATTCCTTACATCCTGCCATGTGGCCTTGATTAAATTAACATAATCGAACCAAGAAACAATGTCCATAATTAATATCAAGAACTATGTTCCCAATAGAAATACTAGCATCCAAAATACAGATAACAAAGTACAGGAACTAATTGTAAACTGTCCGTCAAAATTTGCAGCTTCTTGAATCCCACATTTTTTACCCACCTCAAAGCATGCAAAACTGCTAATGCTTCCACACTTGTTGACGATAACGTGTAAACAATCGAGCAACCCTGGGCATCCCGCCCGTAGCACCATGCAGCAGTCCCCTTAAGGCCTCCTTTTTCCACATTAGCAAAGTAGTTCAAGTTTTTTAAGGTTTTATAGTGCCTTAGGCCCAGGCCTCTTGGGCCGGTCAACCATTTCTCTATTGGGCTAAGTACCGGCAGGTCAAAAAACTTGGGCCAATGCACCGCCAGTTCTTTCTCCATTTCCAAAATGCACTACCAGCTCAAAAAAAGCACGGAAAGTGCCTAAATGGGCACAATCTACTTCTAGGTTGTCCCATCTCTCTCTCTCTCTCTCTCTCTCTCTCTCTCTCTCTCTCTCTCTCTCTCTCTCTTTACCCACCCCACATGGGGCACTATCTCTCTTTCCTCCACCCCAAAAACCGTATGAAAGTGAATAAATCCTAGGGTACCCTATAAAAGTGTCTAAACCTAAACCTCATGATACTCTATGAAAGTGTCTAAACCACTAAACCCTATAATAGGAATGTGCACCCTAAACCTAAACCATCGGGTACTCTATGAAAGTGTCTAAACCTATACTCTGGGATACCCTATGACATTGTTAATGGTGAATAATCTTTAAATAAAAATAACTTACATTGTTAATTGCAAAATTCATATCGTTACTTATACATTTTTGTATAGACCGTATATTTTGATTGAATTTTGTGTACACAGTACATTTTGAGTCAATTTTTGTGTAGACTGTACATTTTTGTGCATTTTTGTGTAGAGAATTGTGATCTTAATTAGGTAAATGTATGGGTCCAAAGTGCGTAATTGTACGGTCCAAAGTGTGTAAATATACGGTCCAAAGTGCCTAAATGTACAGTCTAAATTCTAACATTTTGTTCGGATGGGTTTTAGAAACCCTGGCTTCACTTTTTCCCCTGTGGGGCCCAGTGGCTCATAAGCCATTTTCTCTCTCTTTCCCATTTGGGGAGATATTATCCTAGTGCATAATTTGTGCACAAAAACGTCGGTGGGTCCACTTCGGAGTCCCATACAATTTATCCAAGTCGTTCATTGACTTTAAAATAATTTTTTGATTGGCCTATAAGAAAATCAACTCGATCTAAAAACTTTAAATATTTGATCAAATCTTTCAATTTTCATTCAAAATTTAGAATCCTAAATTTTGAAGAAATTTTAAATAAAAATTAACTAATTGAATTAAGTACTTATAAAAATCTGATTGAGCTAACTTTTTTTGAGGTAACTCAAAAAATTATTTTAAAGTCGATGAATGAGTTGGATCATTTGTATGAGACTCCGAAGTAGACCCATTTGTGCACAAATTGTGCACTAGGATAATATCTTTCAAAATGGGAAGGAGAGAGAAAATGGCTTATGAGCCACTGGGTCCCACAATGGAAAAAGTGAAGCCTGAGTTTCTAAAACCCATCCAAGCAAGGCCTAAATGTCCGTCCTAAATTTTAGGTACCCTATGAAAGTGTCTAAACCTAAACCTAGAGATACCCTATAAACCCTAGGGTACCCTAGTGCCTAAAACCCTAGGTTATCCTCTGAAAGTGCCTAAACCACTAAAACTTACTAATATGAAAGTGCACCCTAAACCTAAATCCCAAAAAAAGAGTGATTGACCTTAATGGTAATTGTTCCTTCTCTATTTTGTCTAGGTCCTCTGTTTTAATACTTGGTTAAATATTTTGAAACATCTCCTTTCACAGTATTTGTATCACAAGATAATTCTATAAATGAGCCAGTGGCAGAATATGGTGATTATTCTGTGCAAGTTTTCTCCAAAAAAAAAAAATTCTTTTCCGAATGCAGTTGGAAATCTAATTATTTATGGCAGATATGGAACCGCGTTCTTATTTCAATGCCACTAACTTAAGATTCGGGTCACATGAGCAAATCGAATGAATAGTAACACTATGCTCGACTTTCTCCACAACCTGAAAACGACATCACAATATTTGTTGCGACTTCTTTCCAAAGAAAAAGTGAGGCCCCGTTCCGCTAAGGAAATTTTCAATCATGCTACACGGACAACACATAGCAACTATACACAATGCTATGTGAGTGCCTTGTGTGTGGTTATTGTGTGTAGCAATTTTGGGGAATTTTTTGAACTTTTGGTTTTCTTGACTTTTCACGTTTTTTGAGTTGGGTCATTCTCTTCAATACATAAATTAGAAAGTTCAGAAAATCAAAAGGCTAGAAGTTAGTGGAACGGGCAATAAGTGGTGTTTGGAAGCTTCATCTTTTTACTTTTTGCATTATATTTATTATATTTTCGGCTTTTTAGATTATGGTTAAAATGGGTAACAATTTTTTTAAATGTTTGATAGATTTGTACATAATGTTGTTTTGTAATAGAGTGGTGTTTGGGAGATGTGTAAAATATATTAGGTAGGTCTTTTTTATTTACCAAAATAAGAAAAGTGAAAAATGAAAAGTTAAAGCTCCTCTTCCCCTATTTTTACATTTTGCTCTCTGTCATCCAAATTGAAGAATGCATTTTTCGAAAACTCATTTATCGGAAGGATGACCAAACACCCAAAATACGAAAATGTAAAAATAAGAATACAATAATTAGATATTCAAACGCCCTCTTAATGAGGTGGGCTCAGCATTTTATTTTTTTTTTATAAATAAAAGGCTGTTCATCTGAATCACGTTACCAAAAGCTTTTTTTACAGCTACGTACTTTATTGCCAATATGATTACCTATGTAGCAGATTTTAACTGGGGTTCAAGAATCAAATTCCCCTTCTCATGAATGTTTTTTTTTTTTCCCTCGTCACCTAATCTATTATACGGGGAGGGAGGGAATAAGATTCGATCCCGAAATACAATGTAGGGCATGCAAGAAATCTACTTCATGAGCTAGCCACCACTTGCTTATGAATGTGTTCAAATAGCTGTAATAATTTATGAATGAAACTTTCATTTATTTTTTTATTTTTTAGGAAAGACAAGAACTCATAAAATATAAGTTAAAGGGTTATATAGAGAGTTAATAGATGCCAAGTCATCAATTGGGCCAACTTGAAAGTTCGAATCAAATTTTCGTTATCTTAACTAGAATGCTTACGACATCCACAGTGGGCTCCCTAAAAGTAGTTTATAAGTTGGCTCCTAAGGTGTCCACATAAGTAAAATTGGGATCTATTTTTCACTCCTAGAGCTTGCTAAATTTAGAGAGCATATGTACACTCAATGAGCTAGCTAAATTTAGAGAGCATATTAAACAAAATCATTCATTTTTTAAAATTTCATATTAAAAAAAGATTGAAATGGCTTGGGTCCCACTTGGAGCTAGCTACATGGCTACTTAAATTTAACTAATGGGTTAGGAGCAGTGCTTAGGAGCCACCCTTGGGAGCTTGTTTTGGGAGTCCATTGAAGACCACAATTGATCAAATGACTTGCTAAATTTTAGGAGTCTTACCTAGAAGCCATCTTGAGGGTCTATTGTGGATGCCCTTATACTCCTATATATTGACTATTAAACCCGAGAGTTCCAAAAAAACACACTATTCCCTCTGTCTCAAAAAGTTAGTCTATTTTTTCGAATAAAAAAATAAAATATTTTCATTTGTAATTTGCCAAAAAATTTCGCATCAAAGTAAAAAACTACTAATTGAGATATTTGATTTGGTGCAAATAATTTCAAAAAGATATGTACAAAAGTTCTTTATTTAATTATTCAAAAATTACACGTTTTTTCGTAGTGAATCAATTAATATTTCAGAATGGAAGGAGTACTTAACACTATACCGGGAAAATGATAAGCCACGAACAACTGTTTTTGTTTTTAATAATCAAATAGTTTCACCAATATAACTCAATCATAAAGTCTAAGTTAGTTATATGCAAAATGTTGTTCCAGCACTGTTATATACACACAAAAATATAGTCATAAAGTACCTAGAATTTGAAATTTAAGGATTCAGATTTAGGACTCTTGAATTTCAAATTCTAAGCATATTCTGAATATTCCTTCGGGATACCTAGACTTTCTGATGCTGTTCAAATTGAATTATTGATACCGTGTTGGATCCTATTCCTGACTTTTCATGTGACAACGAAATACAACAATCATATTTACTTCGGTGTCCCCAAGATTCGTGTGTCCAAGTGGAAAAAAACATTGGTCACATGCAAGAGCACATCGATCAATGATTGTACCCTAGGCTTGGCTTGGTCCATGTAGAAAGCACTTTACTCGTTTTCCAAAGTAAGTTAATAATCCCTACATATGAAGACATGGGATTTATAGGTGGAAAATTCTAAATTCATCCTGGGGTTTGTTAAAATTTGAAAAAGTATATTAAAATATGAAAAAAGTACACTTGGGGTTTTCCATCGTGCCATCTCCGTTTTTCAAAGAAGTTATTAAATTTTTTGGAGGGTTCCAACCTAGCTAAAACTAATTGGCAATAGGTGGAGTAGATTCTAGAATTTATTAACCAAGTTTGGGTGGCTTAGATAGACGATGTGGGATAATAACATGGAGGTACGAATTAATTTAGGAGACTAGGAGATTTGACTCGGGCGAAGGAGACTCGCCCACGTGAGATGAGACCACCCAAGAGACCTAGCTCTGATACCATATTAGATTTCTTGGAGGGTTCCAACATAAATTCAATTGGCAATAAGTGGAGTAACCTATAGAATTTATTAACCAAGCTTGAGTGGCTTAGATAGACGATGTGGCATAATCTAACAGAAGTATTCACTAAACACCCTATTGTTTACAAAAAGAAATCACTATTTTTCATAAATTTAGTTAAAACTCACCCTATAGTTTAATAATGTTAAGGTTGATTCAAAATACTACGTGATTGTTCTTTTGTGCGGCGTAAAACCTCAAGACATTTCATAAGAATGAGAATTAATTTAGTAAATACTTATAGTTGAGGTGATTGGCATGGTGGTGAATGAGCGCTGAGGGTTAGGATGATGGCTGAGAATCGAAAATGGTGTTGAAAGTAGGGGTACACAGGAAAATCGATATAACCGTCAAATCGATCCGATCCGGACCGAACCGGTCTATTTGGTTAGGTTCTACGGTTCATTGGTCCGTTTATGGTTCTAAAAAACTAAAACCGATTGTGAAGACCCGGAAATTCATATTTATTTTTCGTAAATAATAATGGGTTAATGTGAGGAATTGAATGAAATGATAATATTGACTAAGTGTTTAAGTTTTGATGAGATATAAGTTGATTGGGGTGTGTTTGGTTTACACAAGCCACTTTTGGACTTCTAGTGCAATTTTTAGAAAGATAAAGTGCAAGTGGGTATTTGTGTGGTGTAGAAGAGAGAGAAAGGGACCACTTTCTCCCCTCAATTTGCCCGGCCTCCTCTCTCTCCCTCCTCTCTTCTCCATAACTCCTCCAAGCTAAATCCTCACCAATCCAAGTCAATCTCTCACTTCCAACCTTAACCCCTTCACAAAAGCTTCTCAAAAGCTTCTCAAAATCACGTGCTCTACGCGTTGGTGTATTTATTTCACCCGGTGTTTGAAGGTTTTGCTTGGAGGTTTGAGCTTGAGCTAGGGTCTCACCATTGGAGGTGTTTTCTTGTCTAAATCCCAAGAGGTAGGGGAACCTACTTCAATTCTTCATGTAAATATGATGTTTGTGTGTGTACATGCCTTATTCTTGATCAAATCCCTTTTGTTCTTGTTTTATCCCTTTGTGGTGGCAAAGCTAGTCATTTTAATGTGATATACCCTCTTTACAAGCTTTCCTTGTAGTGATTCCCTAGTTAATTTATTTGTTGATTTGGGTTGGGTTGAAATCCCCCACCTTTGGGTGAAAATCTGCTGAACAGGTTACTATTCACGTTTTTTGGGCAATGCCAATGCAAAATTTGGAAAAATGTAAAATTACAATGTTGTAGCTCTTCAAATTACCTATGTTTTGATATATAATACGTCCAAAACGGAGTTCGGTGTGAAACGTTACGACAAAAATACTAAGACTGCTCAAACCAGACAAAACTGCCCGGAGCCACTTTGGATCGATCCAAACTATTTTAGTGGACGAATAGTTGATTTTGGATCGATCCAAACCCCTCATTTGTGCAGTTTTGCTCATTTTGACATCTTTTGGCCCGTTTGGTGTGATGTACTTGCTATACCTATTCTAATTGACTTGAAATACCTTGAGATATGTGTCATGAGTATATTTGAGCATATCTGATGATTCCTTAAGTTCCCTCGGGGGTTCAAGGTGCGTGTTTGACACTTAACGATACGAGTTGACGGTTATTGATCGAATTAGGGTTTTGAGCGTTGAATTGAGTTGAGCTATTCCATGGACACTAAAACGAATCGATTGAGCTTGAAATGATATCAAATGGTGAAAAGAATGACACGGGGCCCGAAAGGGTATGCCCGGAATGACACGGGGCCCGAAAGGGTATGCTCAGAGTGACACGGGGCTTGAAAGGGTATGCCCGGAATCACACGAGGCCCGAAATGGTATGCCTGGAATGACACAGGGGCCTTTAAGGTATGCCCAGAGTATAAAGAATGGTTTAAATAAATGGTGCATACAATGAGGATGTCTTGAACACTTGCGACGTGTCGAGTACGTATCAGATACGACGGAGCCATATTTGTGTCGTATTAGTGACTATCGATTTCTTTGATATTCTTAAATCTTCTCATAAGATCCCATGAACCTTATCACATGTTGATTTTCCTTATTGCACGTCACGAGCATCTCATTTCCATTTAGAATCGATAGATGTTTTCCTACTGAGCTAGTGAGCTCACCCTTATAATTTTCAGGTACTCAAAGGTGGAACATGACTTGGCATGTGGATGTGCATGCATGACTTCATTCTTTTGAAAGCTAATCGGACGAGTTACATGATCATCTTGGACTAGTATTATTTTTGAAAAGATGAACGTCTAACTTGTAATACATGTAATTTTGACTAGAAACTCGTGAAGACTATTTGGTTATGTAATTGATTCGGGTACTCTAAACATTGACTTTCGTTGACTTTGAACATGTAATTTGATCTCAACCGTGGAAGGTGTTGACCTCCACGTGGATTATATATTATTTATGTTTATGAAAATTCGGGGCGTTACACCGGTAATTGTGGTTCGGTTACTGGTTCTCAATTTAAGAACTACAGTAAGAACCGAATTGGACCGTATAACATTAATATTATATATATATATATATGCATATACTAATCTATTAATATATTTATACATGTACAAAATTATATCGTGATTTGGTAAGTTAATATATTATTCTTTCCTAGTATTGTATTCTTTTATGTCTATTTAGAGTAAAAATCTATTTTGTTAACAAGTTTTTGGAAGTGTTGAAGGATCCGAAAATGCTCTGCGCGAATATATTACTATAATCTACTAATACTAAATTGACGAATTACCAATTTCAATACTTTTTTGTTCCACCTTAATTTTACGATTGCTATACTTCAATACATGCCGCTTAATTTATTTTCTCGTTTTTAAACTATTCTATTATTTGTTTAAGCTAATTTTTTTTTTCATCAATTTTTGGAAGGGAGAGTTAATTAGACATCCTATACAAATAATATCATTATGATTCCATCCTATGAGATTTGAATATTTATGATTCCATCCTGAAATTCAAATAAACCCCAAAATAACCTTTCTCTCTCCTAATTTTCCTAATATTTCTCTCTCTCTCTCTCTCTCTCTCTCTCCTATCTTCAAAAATCTCTCTCTTTCCTAATCTTATACTGATTCTCTCTCTCTCTCCTAATCTTCGCCTAAAATCTCAAAACAAATTTGGAAAAAATAATCATGATATTTTGACCTAAAAACACAAATCATGAGAAATTAATTCCATGCACTTTTGTAGTAATCCACCATATTTTTTACCATGATAGATTTACATACCATGAAAACCATCTTTGGAAATCTTAAAATACTAAGCAAACTCGGCCACCCGCAAGCATGGTAAAATTATATATCATGCATTCTATGTTGATTTACCATGTTTTTTTTTAATGTGAAATCATCGAAAGTGGTAAAACAATAAACCATATACATTGTGTGAAAATAACCCTCTTTTAAAGGACGTGAACATGATTTATTACTTTACACTTTTACTGTATCAAATCACCCAATATGACAAATCATTAAACCATAATCACATGCGGAGTACAACAATTATGGTTTATTGATTTGCCATTTTTATTGTATCGAAAAAGAACATCAATATTGAATCGGGAACAAAAAAAACACCATTGATCGTGAAAACCACAAAGCTTTTGCCTGAAAAAAAAAAAGACTTCCTATACAAATCTCACAAAACCATTAAAACCCACGAACCTTTGGTTCAAAAAATCACTTGCTCGACGACCACCCTATCACCAACCCGACGGCCAACACATACCAAATTTGAGGCCTCGTCCATGTCGTCATTACTGTTCTTCAAATTGAGCAATATGAGGCCATGAGCAACCAAGGAGGCATGTAAAAAAGTCAGTTATGGGAATGGAATTTGATATATCCGAATATTTTGGAAACCTCTTGCCATTCCAGTAGTTCTCGGGAAATTCAAATTCTCTACCTGATAAGGAAATGTATCAACCTGATTGTTTGGAAGTTGGAAATGATTTGAATGCTTATGAGAAGTTTGAAATGATTTACACGTGTAGGCAAAGTAATCTGTCTAATTAAACATTCCTTGTATTAAGGAATTCTCTAACCGTTATCTAGAATATATATTTAGATATAGATTATATACTTTAATGGAATAAAGGCATAAAGGTCCGCTAATACATTTACAATTCTCTAACCGTTATCTAGAATATATATTTAGATATAGATTATATATTTTAATGGAATAAATAAGGGCATAAAGGTCCGATAATACATTTATAGGGTGGAATCATAAAGATTCAAACCTCATAGGATGGAATTATAAGTCTAATTTTGGTACAAGATGCCTAATTAAAATTCTCTTTTTGGAATTGTTTTATTGGTGGTATATTGTCAAGTACTTTGTGGATGATGTGGACCATATTTGGTTTCAAATATTATAAAATTGTATAATTATTTATTTATTTATTTTATGTTATTTTGGTGCTCTAAATTCTAAATAATTTTTTGAATTCGGGTGTTGTGATAAAGTGTTCCTTAATCGGTTAGAACCGGAACCGAACCAAAACCGGTCCGGTCTTGCGTTTGGACCTGGACAGGTTCTATATGTGTATTGGTTAGGTTTTGGTTCTTAATTTTGTAGAACCGGTCAGAATGGTCCGGTTACTGAATTTCTAGAGAACCGGTCCAATCCGGACTGTGTGCACCCTTAGTTGAAAGGAAACTTAAGTTGAAATTATCGCGAATCCAAATAAAATCATTTTTTTATTGAGGGGATATTCTCCAATGGAGTTTATAAAGATTTGATAAAATCTCATTCAAAAAAATGAAATTTTATCCAATCTTTTTACGAATACATAAAATCAATGGTTTGATTTTATCAAACCTTCATAAAATTTATTGGAGAACAATTCCTGAGTGCAAAGAGAGGGGGGAGAGGGAAATGAGAAGTGAAAATTATAAAATACTAGCTTAGCAATGATAACTTTTCAAAGCATGTGTAAGAGGGAAATGAAAATGCGGTGCACGAGGCAATTTGTCTGATGGTTGGTGGAGTATTACCCAACGCCACTGCGCGTTTCATAGCAAAACCGAAAGTAGGAGTGGTAATTTTGTTCGGACTATAAAATGATGGAGTTACGAGGGTTAGTAAGAGCTGTCGTCTTCGCTATAATTTAAAAAAATTCTATCATTACCCCGAAAAAATATGTATATCATCAAATTGCACAACTCGGCTCCTCTTTCACAGATATAGCCCGTCACCTCTATGTAAAAGTCATAACTTCATCGTCCTTGTGACGACTTCTTTTTTTTTTTTTTTCCGAACTGCAAAGAGTAATATTAACCTTCGGCCAAAGTACAAATATTAAGGGGAAAAGGAAACGGCATCAAACTAAAGGGGCATCCCAACTAATGGCGGAGCTAGGAATTGAAGTCGGAGGGAGCCGAATAATGAAACAAATCTTGGTTCGATGATTTTTTCAAAACTAAATCTAGTCATTCGAGTTTTAATAGGACGGTTTTGATAAATTAAAAAAAAATTAATCTCGAGTATTTTTGTTATTCTATGACTTAACAAACGTAGTATCATCATCTCAAAGGATCATTCATCATAATTTAGTGTTCTTGAAATGGATATGGTTCTTACTTTTTATTTACTTAAGAAATTTTATATTGTTTTTAGAAATATTTAGTAAAAAATTATGCAAAATATACTCCAAAATAAGAATGAGGGGGAGGGGGCAAACCCCGCTCCTTTATCGCCCTGCCCTTGATCCCAACCAAGTTGACACCACCACCACACCACCACCAATAGATTTTCATATGCCACAACTCCCCATGCCTGGCATGCCCGATGTTGGCAAGGAGCCAACAAAGAAGATCAAAATAGTTCAGCCAAGAGGACAGGCCCTCTAACCGAACAATAAGAGGCTGCCAAAAACAACGAAACATATCACCTAGCTACAAAAGGACTCTGCTAACACTAGTATCAACTACCGCATACGGCATACGAAGTTACAAACATAGAATCAGAGAGATAAAAGCATCTAAGATTCAGCAGGGTTCCCATTACATCCCTCCTTTAGCAGCTCAAAAGCGGCAATTACTACAACAGAAAAAAAGGATACCCAGAATTTACTCAGAATGTGTAAATGGAATTTAGGTCACTAATTTTCAAATTCTGAATAAATTCAAGGTATATTTTCTATGCATATAATAGTATTGTTACTACAAGGATTCCAGAATACTCTCATTTTGTTCAATTATAACGAAGTGGTGACAAGTACCAGTTGAAGATTTCATCTATAGGATTCGTCATCCTTAAGACTATGATAACGTGAAAGCGATTCCAAATGCCACAATCCCGCCATTTTAGCACCTTTGTGATCTTTGAAAAGCATTGTGCAAATTTTGTTTAATTGATTTATTGTTGACGCGACATTAGTCTTTCTTGGTTGATGAATCTAAACCTATCTTTGAAAAGCCACGACGCTAGGCCTTCCTCCTCCTCTTCTTCTTCTTATTAGTTTTTGGATTTTTTTAATATTTTAGATTATCTTTATTCAAAAAGAATTCGCGTTTCTAGGAGTTTTTGTCAAACTTTTATACAAAACCCCAAAAAACTAAAAATCCGACAAATAATATAATACTGTCATTTAAAAACATGCCTACCGACATGTCTAAAAAGTTACTCCCTCCGTTCCAAAATGTTTGCCCCCTACGAAACTACGTGCAATTTTCAAACTAAAATATAATATAGTTACAAAAATAATTTTCTAAGCAATATGGATATTGTTTGATAGATCTCATTGAGAACTTTAATATGGTGCAAAAAAAATTGAAAATTATTTTGATAAATACATTATTTTTTAGTTTGAAAATTGCACGTAGTTTCGTAGGGGGCAAACATTTTGAAACGGAGGGAGTATCTTTTAATGACTTCAGGGTTCACTAGATTGTGGGTGCTTGACTTCAGGATCATTCCAAAGCATCCACCACGTACATGGTGCTTTATGAGGTACTAATAATTTATCATTCGTAAGAAGGATTTCCGACCTACCGACAAAATATTGTCACATGGAAAATTCCGGTAGTTCTACGTGACGTGGACGTGCTCCAAGAATTTCTACATAATTATTGGTTTGTGGGACCAAACAGATTTGGACGTTCAAAACACAAATAAACGATCCGAATGAGCCAATGGGCATCATGTGGCTGTCAACCTGGTGCCTGCTCGACACCGAATTTCTTTTCCTAAACGTATGTAGTACAAAATTTATAATGATTTCGAGTAGAGGTTTAGAAAAAGTAAATATTAGAGAAAATCATGAACAATAAGTAAACACCAAAACCGCGGGTTTTTCTCTACTACTCTCTTGTTTCAAAAGCTGACTTAAGTTATAAATTAGCTTTAGTTGGTTTTTTGAGATGGTATACTGTGAGAGAATAATCTATTTCATAAAACGCAATAATTAAGTTTTTAAGTCAATTTAATTTGAGAATAAGTAAGTTGTAGAACAACAAATTTTCTATTTCCCTTCACCTCTCACTGGTTAAATTGTTTCACAAAAATCTAGTCACCAAACACAGCCTAAATTATTAAGCATTTAAGCTAGTACTATTATAACCAACCAATTAAACATGGAAAAAGACACCATTATTTCTTACCATTTCTTATGACCAAACATTTTAGCAACCGTAAATGTGTAATAATAACAATCATTCATTATGAATTCATAGAACAATCAAAGCAGTTACCAAAAAGCTGAAACTGCAATAAATCAAGATCTCTGTATCTCTACCAATTTCCTCTGTTCCTCCTCTAACCCCGAAATGGCGGAATACTCTGTTCGTGCCTGAAGAAATTCCCTGGATCAACCATGGACTTCACCTTCACTAACCTGTCAAAATTACCCAAGAAATATTTTTCCCCATAAACCTTTCCTTCCTCATAACTGTTCTTTCCGTTCTGAGTGGTGCCAATATCAAGATCCCTGTAGTTTACAAATGCACCCCTAGGTGATTTTGACACAAAAGGAGTCATGTAACTGTACAGCCTCCTGATCTGATTGATGTAATCCTTGTCTGCATCAAGTCCTTCATCATTCCAATTCACTGAATACTGCATCTTGAATATGTTACCGGCCCGGTGGGGGAACGGGGTTTCCTCCGCCGGGATCTCGCTCATTCTCCCTCCATACGGGTTGAAAACGAAACCCGTTTTCCCCACCTCAATCATCTTTTTAAAAATCCACTCCAACCCATCTTTGGAAATCGGATTCTGCACGTAATCCGATTTCCTCTTCCCGTAACTCACCGATTCCGGCACCCGGCTCAGCAACGCCTCGGGCTTCGTACTGTTATCGAAATTTGCCCAGTAAAGGACAGATCCAATCCAACTCATCTCCATACAATCTGCCTTCTTCAAACCCAATTCAGGAAACCCATTTCCCATCACTTCCACAAGTTTCTCAGCATCACCTAAAAACTGTCCAATAAATGATGCTCTAACCGTCCTGACTTTATTCAGAGTAACTGGCTGCAACAACAGCCTTATGAACAACCCATTATCAATCTTATCAGCCACAAACTGCCACCGGTAAACAATCTCCGTCGCATTCTGCGCCAACGTCCGCTCGATTCGGAAAACGGTGACGGTTTCCGGCACTGGAACTAGCCCAATTTTGTAAGACAACACCACTCCAAAACTAGCACCACCACCACCTCGAATAGCCCAAAACAAATCCTCACCCATTCCTTTTCTATCCAAGATTCTGCCTTTCACGTCAACTATTTTCGCATCGGTCACGTGATCAACGGACAATCCGTACTTTCTCAGCATGTTGCCGTACCCTCCGCCGGAGAGGTGGCCGCCGATGCCGACGGTTGGGCAGACACCGGCCGGAAAACCCAGGGTTTTGCTTTTGGTTGATATTTGGTAGTACAGTTCGCCGAGTTGGGCACCGGCTTGGACCCAAGCGGTTTGGGTTTGGAGGTCGATGGAGGTGGACCGGAGGTTGAACATGTCGAGGATTATGAAGGGTTGGTCGGACACGTAAGAGATCCCGTCGTAGTCGTGGCCGCCGCTTCGGATTTTGATTTGGGTTTTAATTGCTTGGGCACAGAGGACAGCGTATGAAACATGGGATTCGGTTTCCGGGGTGACGATGAGCTCCGGTTTACGAGTGGTGGACCGGTTGAACCGGAGGTTACGGACGTAGGATTCGAGTACGGGTTGGAAGGAGGGGTTGGTCGGGGCATAGAGGATTGAGGAGATTTGTGATGGTTGGGGGGATTTTGACTGGAGGCATTGGAGGAATGTTTGATAGGTATCGGAGCGTGCCAATGAAAGAGAGGAAAGGAACAGGAACAGGAAGAGGAAATTGTGAGAGGAAGTTTTGTCCATTTTTGTTGTTTGGTTTTGGGATGTGAGAAATTTGGGAGGGATTTTGGTTTGTTTATATA
>JAXBDA010005184.1:0-25469 GCA_036023075.1 Gaultheria prostrata
TGTCATTTTGCCAAGAATATAAATGCCAAGGGTGCTACAGTTATGTATGTTATTTTGCCTTTGCGGTTCTCATTTTTCTCTCTGCAATTTTGCCATATATTACAAAGGAATTTGAATTTGAACCTTTCGTATTTTTCGTTGACGGTGTAGCACCCAATTTGCCATTTTTCTTAGAAATGGCAAGAAAATCTGCCAAAAATGACTACTAGCGGCGTGGATGCTCTAACCGGATTTAATTCCATGCATCCTCTTGTATGATAGAACCTGGTCGAACCGCTGACAAAGTCGGTCTGAACTCTTTGACCCCTTTGACCTGAACCTTTGGCCGCTTTGACCCTTTGGACCCCTTCCTGGCCCTTCTGAACCGTTTGAACCTTTGACCTGTACGGTTGAACCTTGCTGACGTCAGCCCTAGCTCCCCTGACGTCAGCCCTAGGCACTAATGACGTCAGCCCAAGAGTCTTCTTCCCGCCGCCGCGCGTGAAACACACGCCGCGAGTAGATCTCACTCGTCGGCGTTCAAACGGCACGTGACGGCGCGTGGGACCTCCTCCGGCGACGTTCCGACTTGCTCTGAGATCTTCTAGCCAAGACGAACACACTTCTATCCTCGAAATTTGTGTCCGACCTCGTTTGATTTGAGCACAACCCAACCAGTCGATCGCCCGTCTGCGTTCAAATCGACCGTGTGCACTATTCCGGTGACCAAAACCGACCACCCACACACCGTTGTGATCGTCTCTGAGAGCCGCACCTGACCCACTGATCAAAAACAATTTTCGTCAACTGTTTTATCCGACCAGACCTTTGAAACGGTGCTCCAATGGCCTCCGAGTGATTATCCAACTGCTTCGCGCTATGTGGTGCTTCGAACCAAGCTCTGATACCAGTTTGTTATGCCAAACGCCATACCACACGCACGAAAACAATAAATCGAGCAAGAATCAATACACACAAGTTTACGTGGTTCGGCCAAATCGGACCTACTTCCACGGGAGGGGGATTTCACTATACTCCAGAGATAATCGTGATTACATGCTCACTCTCTATCTCACTACAATGATTTCCTCACCGTTCTCTCATGTATCTCTCTCACCTACTCACTGCCTCTCTCTATTTGATCACACACAATAAACAAGATATAACGAGTATTTAAAGAGTTACATGAGAAAACCCTAAAACCCTCCCATTGGGCCTTAAGCCCAACCGGCCCACACGGGGTGGACCCAACAACCATTTAAAAAGGCACGGCACGGCACGACACACGATTAAGTAAACGGGCCGGCACGACACGATTCAAAAAAGAACGGCACGACACGACACGATAAAAAAGGCACGGCACGACACGATAAAAAAAAGCACGACACGACACAACACGATTAAGTCAACGGCCCGGCACGTCACGATTTAAAAAAGGCACGGCCCGGAACGGAACGGTAAAGTAAAATGGCCCATCACGGCACGCTTGAAGCACGGTATGTCACGGCACGGTGCGGCACGATGAAGTAAATAGGCACGACACGACATGACACGAAGCAGGGTTGGCACGGAAGTTGAATGGCATGGCACGGCACGCACGTTTGACACCTCTAACTGAAACTGCCGATCAGCTGAAAAAAATCGTCTTTTTTTTTCTGTTTTTCTTTCCTTTTTTTTTTCTTTCTTTTTTTTTCTTTTTTTCTTCTCTCTTTTTTTTTTTCAAACAAGAAAATACAATAAATTAAAAAGGGCTTCTTTGTCAACAGTCCGAAGGAGATAATTAGTAACCCAGTTAATCCACGTTAATATTCTTTATTGCCGGAGGTCTTTATGGTAGTGGATGCCAAATATACCCCCAATGGGGCGCCACGCCACGCGACTCAGCTACGGGATTCTCTGCCGCAACCGGAAGATGAGAAAGAGAAATCTGACATGAATTAATAAAATTTGGAAGCACTCCCATTTTATCTCCGTTAGCTTTTGAAAGAAATGAAAATAAAAGGGAAAAAGGATAATCACGGGCTTTGGGGCTGGCCTCAGGGAATTTTTCCAAACTTGGCTCATTTAGTAAACGAACTTAAAACTCAACTTAGCCCAGCCTATGAGCATAAATATTTATCCGGAATGCCAAAAAAATGGGCTGGGATGAGCGGGCTTCCTTCCAGACCGGTGTGCACCCATACTTGTCATTCATCTAGAAAATTCACTACTTCCGACTTTGCCAATAAAGCCGCGCCTTATTCGTTTAGAAAACTCAAGCGTGTTTTGGTTAAATAATTGAGTTAGATTATTTTTTGTTTTTGTTCAAATATTTTTTGCATTCGTTAGTTTTGTGTAATTTTTTCATGAATTATTGATTCATCTCGACAAGAAGCTAAAAATAAAAAATTATAAACCAAATTAAATTTTTGTGAATAAAGACAAATATTTCAAAAAATCTACCAGTTTTGAGTTATTCTATGGTTTTTTTGTGAATTTTTTCGTCAATACTTACGACTCTGTAGTAAAACCACCACCTGATAATTAAGACAATTGAGAATATCAGGAAAGAGTTTCATCTGAGAACTACCCATGGCTAATCTACCGTGTGGATTGCTAGAAATTTTTCAGTGCCAAGAAAGCACAGCCATATAGTGCGGAGCACGTATTTCGGGCACCACGTAGGCGGTGCCCGCTCAAAAAAAAAAATTCTTCATATTAACCAATCTTTTGCTCTTGCATACCCAAACAAGTCTTTAGTAAAGCCTTATTTTCATTCTTTTTTTTATATGAGCAAGTCTTCTATAAAAACCTGAACAAGGCTTTTGTTTTTAGGATAATTGTCTAGAACTACTTGCACGCGCCTCAATTAATTTCGGAACTTTGTAGTTAACGACCAGGAAAACCTCCAGTGGCTACAAGGTGTGAGACAATAGTATCTCAATTGACAGTCTATGTATCTTCAAAAATAAAGCAAGAGATAATGCTATCTCAATTGACACAGTTTTTGTACTATATCTCAGCTAAAATAGTGTCTGTATCTACAAATAAAGCAAGAGATAGCGTTATCTCACCTGGAATATTCTCAGCTACTACAAAAAAAAAAAGCATGGATAACAATATCTCAGCTAAGAACAGTCTGTATTTACAAATAAAAAAAAAATCAAGGAGATAACGCTATCTCAGGTAAAATAGTATTTGTATCTACAAAAACAAAGAATGAGATAATGGTAGCTTAGCTTGTATAGTCTATGTATATTCTCAAATTGAGCAAGAGATAACGGTATCTAAGGTAAAATAATCTCTGTACCTACAATTATAAAGCAAGAGATAATGCTATCTCAATTGAAACAGTTTGTGTATCTAAAAAAAATCATGAGATAATTGTATCTCAGTTGAACTAGTCTCTATATCTACAAAAAAAAAAAACAAAGCAAGAGATAACGCTATCTCACGTGAAACAATCTATGTTTCTACAAAAATAAAGAATGAGATAATGATATCTCAGCTTAAGCATTCTATCTATCTACAAACTAAAGCAGCAGATAATAATATCTAAACTTTTATAGTCACTGTATATTCAAAAATAAATCAAGAGATAATGTTATCTCAACTGAAATAGTATTTGGTTCTACAAAAACAAAGAACGAGATGACGATATCTCAGTTAAAAATAAGAGATAACAATATCTCACCAGTAAAAATAAAGCGAGATTAGGGTATCTCAGCTTATTTATTTATTTTTCCGATTCCTAATCAATAATTGAAAAAAACTTGACGCGAAACAGGGGATATATATTTAATTAAAAAAAATACTTGTACATTTAACCTAAGAGTGATGATAATGAGGAGTAATCAAATGCTCCACTGACTTGGTCTAGAAACCAACAATAAAAATAAAAGGAGGACTAATTTGCCACTTTGCTTAAGGTGCACTACTACAAAAAAAAAAAAAACAAGGCTAGGCTTAGGTTATGCAAGGGTATAATGTACTCCTATAAATTACTATAAAATAGGAAATTGACACACTCACCTAAAAAAAAGCAGACCCACTTTGAATTTCTCTCTTCTATACCATTTCCCTTGTTCCTCGCTTTCTTCTTCGGCGATGAGCAGCCTGCTGCTCATGTATCGATACCAGTGATTTGTTTATGCTGATTTTTTTTTGGCCACACTGGGTAATACTG
The DNA here is from genome assembly GCA_036023075.1 of Gaultheria prostrata. Taxonomy (NCBI): domain Eukaryota; kingdom Viridiplantae; phylum Streptophyta; class Magnoliopsida; order Ericales; family Ericaceae; genus Gaultheria; species Gaultheria prostrata. The sequence goes on from JAXBDA010005184.1 coordinate 4,145, forward strand.
TTATCAAATTCAAACTACTAGTTTCTTGGCCTTTTGCATCTAGATATGGGCATATATACATTTGCCAAAAATTGAAACCAAATTATACTTCATTTTCATTTTTTGGAATTTAGGTTTGAGAATAAAATGCTAGTTATGAAATAAGGGACTAAGTAGTTGTGTCCTAAAATTTGAACCATTCAGTTATTTTCAGAAGTTTACCTTGGGGGTCCATCTATAACTTATAAAAGCCATGGGACACATTATATCTTCTCCGTAAGTCCAAGGGGTCAAGTGTAACTTTTCCAAATAAAACTCAAAATCCATCGGCGTAACTTCTGGTATCTCAGAAACTCGCCAGCAGCAGCGATCCTTCAGCCAATTTTCGTGGTTAATTAGCTGATAGGAGGTGAGAGAAAGAGAATTGAGAAAGAGGGTGAGAGATCCAATAGAGAGAAACGAGTGTGAAAGAGGAAGATAAATAAACAGAGAGAACGAGTTGGGTAGAGCGAGGGACTTCGGGAGAGGGAGAGAGAGGTCCGGCAGATAGAAAGAAGTTCGTGGTCGCCGGCAGCCATGGCTGTCGGTTTGTGCACAGTGTATGCGTGTCTATTTTAGGGTCAATATTGTCCATAAGATTTTCATTTTTAAAATTAGAGGATCTTAGGCAGCAGTACTTTTATAAACATGGATCTATGGCCTTAAGAAAGTTCAGCCCGTACTTAAGGGTGAATTGGAATCCCTGTGCCAATTCTAGAAACAATAATTTTTATTTAATCAATCAATGCCTCAAACAATACATGAGAGTCCCAATATATAGGCTCCCACAAAGTGATAAAAAAAGGAACAAAATCCCTAAACATGGAAACAATCAACAAATCAAATAAAATCCCTAAACATGGAAACAACCAACCAAATCAAATAAAATCCCTAGACAAATAATATTGATAACATCTAGCCGGGTTCACTAATATCATCACCCAACCACAAGGACATGGGTTGGGCTGTCTTGCGGCGCCGGCGCTGGTAGACTTGTGAGAAACGAGCTTGGGCCCTGGTGTCCGCACCATTTCAGCGCCGGCATGGAACTCTCTCCCTCACACCCGTGTTGCTCTCTGTCTAATACTCTCCCATTCTGATCTCAAGCTTAGTTTTGAAATTATTCTTTGCAAGAGGTTTTAATATAGAAAATGGTGCAGCCCACTTTAAGCCCATGAGAGTGAAAATGCTTCACGGGAGACTTAGCAAGGAAGAACATGAGCTGTGTCCATTCCATGGACAGCTAGATTATATCTAGTTATTAGCTCTATAAATAGACTGTTTGTGTTATTGTTTTAAGATATGGGAGATTAGAATTGATCCAAGAAAGCAAAAGGGAGAGATTGTGTTTGTATTGTTTCCAAAAAATCAAAAATAAAATCAGAGTTTTGTTCATCAGCGTGTTGTCTCAAATTACATCAGAGATCCTAGTCTACCATCATCAACAGTGTAACCATATATAAAACCTAACGGGAGTGAAGTGTAATTTTATTACTAATTGGGGGAAAAACGTATACAGACTGATACATTATTCCTAAGGCCCCTTTCAAACCCTTACAATATAAAACCATGTTGGTTGCTATTTTTCTTGTATGAACTTTGGTTGCTTTAATTTTAATTTTAATTTTAATTTTTGGTTTTAATGGTTACATCGAATGTAATCCTTGGATAAAATCGGGACTGAAAGGTCACTCCCAAATTGGTTCAGAACTTGACTGTAAGACTTTTGGTCATGACATATATTGTATTTTCTTAAAACCGTGATTCGCGATTTGGTCCTTGAATCAGGACCGTGGACAGAAATGTAGTCTACAACAGATTTGTTTCGATAACCAGTCATGCGTGTTGTGTCTCAACTCTCAACTCCCAGCTTTCTTTGGATAATACTCCTACTCAATCAGAAACTCTACATCAGTTACAACTTACAAGACTGAAAGATGCATAGACAAGTAATCACAAAATTAGAGTCTACAAGTAGCAAACACCATACTAGAATATGCAAAAGAAATTAGCAATTTCACCTGTCCAAATTCTGCACAAGCTCAATATAACCCGGCCAAAATATATACTCCTGTGGAAGTTCACCATAACACTACCAAAATCTAGACCTCAAATCTTCCATTTGCCAAATTCCATCTCTAAATCTACCCGAGCTGTGAAGATACAGGCTCACGTATCATCATCGGAATCAATCGCATTGAACATGCTTGGTGCCTCAAATGATGAGAACATTTCTGAAAAATCTTCCAAAGAAACTCAAACTTGAACCCGCATCCTTGAATGTGGTGATGTGAGAAGCAAGCTTTAATATTTCATCATCACCCTCTTCAAATCCATTGCAATACCTAACATCAAAATGAACAAGTTCTTTGCAGCCTTCCAATATTATCAACAAGTTCTCCCGATCAATTTCTGAAGAACTTAAATACAAATACTTTATGTTTGGTACGAGAGTGACAATAGCTGTAGCTTCTTTTTCCCCAATAGCGCCCCCTTTGAAAGCCAGTCCCGAAAAGTCCTTGCAATGAATTTTGATTTGGGAAAGTAATTCTTGCATGTTACAGTTGATGCAGCTGCTTATACTCAAAATCTCCAAATGCTTCCACTTGCTCAAAAGGTTTGGAATTTTTGACATGAGATCATGATATGGGTACTCAGGAAGCACCAAAACCCTTAGATTAGGAGACCTGGTGATTAAAAAGAAGAGCAAATCTCTCAAAGATCAAACGTGACAGCGAAGTTATAAAGCTGGCCGGGACACATTGAGCTATAAAAAAGTTATAGTGAGTCATAACGTGAACTTCTAAAATAAAACTGAAAGAAACAGAGAAGGATATATCATCAAGTCGGGTTGTTTAGCATTGATGTTGAGATTATAATGTCATCTCCTATGTATAGTTTGCAGAACTTACTCATCAGCAATGAAAAGCAAAGTTTTCATTGTACAACATGGAGGAAGCACGATAGAAGTAGCAGATCTATCGCTTTGTTTGACTACAGACGTAATGAATGCGTTAGCAGACGACCCATCAATTATGTGACACTCATTTTCCAATCTGCTTGTCGGGCTATCGAAAGATATCATTTCATGAGCTGAGATTAGAGGAAAATGAAGTTTTTGCCAACAAAGAGGACTGGGGGTGGCTTTGTACCACGATTTGCACACAAATGGAACGAAAAAAACCAGAGATTCCATTCCCACTCTCCCAATTATATTCACCAAGCAATCCATATTCAAGTCCTCCCATTTTCTTTCTTCCATCTGCAAAAATAAATAAATTAGAAAGCCACGGCAGAGTATAATCATGGTCCTAAAAATCATCAGTCACTATCGGACCGTCACGTAAGAGCATCCACACCTATGACCATTGCCATTCTCAACTTTGGACAATGAATAGTGTCGTTTTGCCAAAAATATATGCCAAGGGTGCTACAGCTATGCAGTCATTTTGCCTTTGCGATGCTCATTTCTCTCTCTCTCTCTCTCTCTCTGAAAATGGCAATTTTGCCATATATTACAAAAAAATTTGCATTTGAAAATTTTGAACCTTTCTGTTGATGGTGTAGCACCCAATTTGCCATTTTTTTAGAAATGGCAAGAAAATCTGCCAGAAATGACTAGCGGCATGGATGCTCTAACCAGATTTAATTCCATGTATCCTCTTGTATGCCAAAATAGAGGAACAATTACAACAGAACGAAAGCGAAAAAAAGGTGAAAGAAGAGAGAACCTCTCACAGGATTCTTTCACACGTAGAGAAGAGAAGACAACCCTTCTGGCTTGATCTCCCTTGACGTTTATCAGAGCAAAAAAAAACCATATTTATGGATGTGTAAGGTGAAAAGCCGGGAAGATTTTTCGTCACATATGTGTTCTGTTACTGCAGTAGACTTATGGGAAAGAGAGAAGAAGATGACTTGAAAATTGGCCTACCTAATTACGGGTTGTGCCATTAACTTGGGTTTTTTTTGGCTTTTTGATTTTTTGGCTTTTTTATGTGAAAACTCGAAAAATACGTTGGCTTTTTGTGATTTTTTATGTGATGTATTGTGAGGGGATAAGTTGTCTCAAAAAACGTAATAAGCTGGCTTTTAGCTTTTTAAGTTAGTGGAATAGGGCCTTAATGCACACAAGTTCAAAGCAAATTACTTTAAAACATAGTGACTGTTTGACTGATTTATCTGCTCCCTCTGTCCCAATTTAATGGTTTTATTGGATTTCAATGCAATTCTTTTATTGTTCACTTCCAATCTATAATGTATTTTTGCAATATGAATCTTATTTGATAAATCTCAATTAGTTCTATTATATAAAGTTTTTTTAAAAATCTTTAAAAATATTATAAATTGAAAGATATGAACAGTTAAAAATTGCATTTGAATCCAAACGGGACAAATAATTTGGGACAGATGGAGTAATTAAAATCTCATGGAAATTTATACTCTATCTATTTATCTATGTTTGTATCTGCATGCAGCACGAAAAAGATCAGAAGACTTGGGGGGGGAAAATTTGCCCTGATTTATTGAAATAGTGTGACGTCCATAAAAAAATAGTATTGATTTCACCACAAAGTGATGTCATACTAACCAAAAAGTGTATTGATTTTATAGACTCCACACCATTTCAATCAATTAGGGCGAATGTTTTGTTCATTTTCTTTTGGTCAGGGTGAACAATTTTTTTTCCCAAGACTTATCTACACTTTAACAAGAGTCTACTATTTTAAAGTATTAACACTCCGATGAATCTCGCGAGTGTCCATAAGGATTTTTCTTTGTAACCATTAAAAACATGAAATTTCATTTTATTTCTATTTATTGCTAGCGCTTCATCTTAATCTTTTTTTTTTTTAACTGGTTAACCTTTTGTTCACTCCATAATTTTAAATAACGGTATCAGTGTATCGGGAACTGGCGTATCGAACAATACGTCGCGGGAATCGGATTGAACGGTCGTAATTTTTAACTTTTTAAGCATATCGACCGATACGGTACGATACGTATCAATCGGAGCCTCCTAATGCCGAGACAAACCGACCGCAAAACTGTGGTTCACTCCTTTTCGTTTTCACGTGCGCTGTGCCGGTTGCCCTTTCAAGGAGGGTAATTTCCGTCAATGCTCATTCTCCAACTGAATATACCAAACGTCTTGAAAATCAAACTCCACATTCCCCAAGGTTACCTACACATAAAATTCTGATTTAAAAAAAAAAAAAAGCCTACCCGTAATATGAGTGTTTCTTCCCTTTTCTTTGATAAACTTTCTTTTTCTATAATTTTTTTCTACGTTACTTTTAGTTGATAATTTTTCTTTTCTTTTCTTGGTCTTTTTAAGCAAAGTTGTGAGAAAGGCAACGCGCACACGCTAACATTCATGTGGGGTCCACACACACTCGAGGTATAGTGTATGTGAATTCCAACATGAATTCGAGTACAACGTTAGCTCAAAGTTTTGGGGATTGAAGCAAACTTCTTAAATGTAGCCATTTGTAGATTTTGTACAAAAGTTGACCAACACAGAGTTTTTGCAAAAACCATTACAAATAAAGTATAGTTATCTAAAAATAAACAACCATTACAATACTTCAAAATCTATTGAACCCCACGACACATGAGGCTAAAGCATCTATGTTATTCATGTTCTAAAATTAGGCCTTAAGCTACCAAGTAATTATTCAATTTCGCCATAATTACCTTTAGGCCTATTTTCATATGTAGTAGGCATAAAGAAAAAAATAATTGGACCTAATATAAACGGGCCTTAAATGTCTGGGGCCCTAATTTTTAACAATTTTTTGAGGGAAAGGGGTTCGCTGCTGTGTAGCCACCGCACGGCACCGTGCCATGCACATTCCGGCCGTCCGTTGTCTGGATGAACGGCCCAGATTTCATCTCGCAACGCACGATAATGAATGGTTCGGATGCAACAGACGGCCTGGATGTGCACAACACGGTGTCGTGCGGTGGCTGCACAGCAACGACCCCGCTTCCTTTTTTGAGGACCCAAAGCAACTTCTTAGGCTTGTGTTCTAAGCCATTTCTCTGTAAAAGTGTTTATTTGTGTGTGGTTACAGCATTTTTGTTTTAACATACATCTATTATAGCTGATGAGACAGTGGTGAGGGGAGGGAAGGAATTTCTCTATGTAAAAAGTTGGGGAGATACAAATACAATGGAGTTGGGGACTCAACTCACTCTACTCAACTTAATCTTTATACTATCATACTATCAACATGTGAAGCAGAGTACGGCGCAACTAATTCAGCAGTATGTCATGCGATATGGTTAAGAAACGTACCAAAGCATTTGGCTTTTGTACAAGAACAACCTACAATGATTCATGTTGATAATCAATCAGCAATAACCTTGGCGAAGAATCCAGTATTCCACAAACGAAGCAAACACATTGACATGCGTTATCACTTCATTTGAGAACATGTGACGAATAAGGAAGCGGAATTAATTTCCTGCAAGTTCTACATCAAGTTGTAGATAATTTCACCAAGCCGTTAATACATGAAGTTTTCAAGAGACTAGAGATATTGCTTGGTATGAAGAAGCCAAGCGAATTGGGTTTGAGGGGGATGTTGAAATTCGAACCCAAGTTTAGACCTGATAACTCTAGAAAATTCTAGAGTACAGAAGAATGAAGAAAGAGTTGCAGGAAGCTTGAAGAAGGAAAGCTGTCAAGAACACAGAAGAAGGAAGAAGAAACTTAGCAAAGAAGTGACCTAGCGAGGAAGAAAGTGAGCTGTGTCCAGCCCATTGACACATGAGAGATCAGAGTTTACCATATCAATAGTGTAACCATATAAAACCTTGGCAGAGTGAAGTGTAATTTTATTACTAATTGGGGGAAAAAACGTATACAGACTGATACATTATTCCTTAGTCCCCTTCCAAACCCTTACAATATAAAACCATGTAGGTTGCTATTTTTCTTGTATGGGCTTTGGTTCCTTTCATTTTTTTTTTTATGGTTACATCGAATGTAAAACATGGATAAAATTGTGACAGAATGGTCAATCCCAAATTGGTTCGGAACTGGACTGTAAGACTCTTGGTCCGGACATAAATTGCATTTTCTTAAAACCGTGACTCACGATTTGGTCCTTGAATCTGGATGGTGAACAGAAATGTAGTCTACAACCGATTTGTTTCGATAACCACTGTCATGCGTGTTGTCTTCATAAAAAAGCTATTGCCGTCTTTGGAAATTTTTTACTCCCACTCAATCTGAAAGTCTACATCATTTACCACGTACAAGACTGAAAGATGCATAGATAAGTAATCACAGAATTAGAGTCAACCAGTAGCAAACACCATACTAGAATATGCAAAAGAAACTAGCAATTTCACCTGTCCAAATTCTAAACAAGCTCAATATAACCCGGCCAAAATATATACTCCTATGTAAGTTCACCATTACACTTCCAAAATCTAGACCTCAAAGCTCCCGTTTGCCAAATTCCATCTCCAAACGTACTCTTCATGGTGGTACATCTACTTGCTTCTCGTATCATCATCAGAATCAATCGCATTGAACGTGCTTAGTACCTCAAATGATGGCGACATCCCTGAAAAATCTTCCAAATTAAAGAAATCAAACTTAAATGAACCCTCATCCTTGAATGTGGAGATATGAGAAGCAAGCTTTAATATTTCTTCATCACCCTCTTCAAATCCTCTGCAATACCTGACATCAAAATGAACAAGTTCTTCGCAGCCTTCCAATATTATCACCAAGTTCTCCCGCTCAAGTTGTGAAGAACTTAAATCCAAATACTTAATGTTTGGTACAAGAGTGACAATAGCTGTAGCTTCCTTTTTCGTAATAACGCCCCCTTTGAAAGCCAGTCCAGAATAATCCTTGCAATGAATTTTGATTTGGGAAAGTAATTCTTGCATGTTACAGTTGATGCAGCTGCTTCTAACACTCAAAATCTCCAAATGCTTCCACTTGCTCAAAAGGTTTGGAAACTTTGACGTGAGATCATGATATGGGTACTCAGGAAGCCCCAAAACCCTTAGATTAGGAGACCTGGTGATCAAACGTTACATCGAAGTTATAAAGCTGGCCAGGACAGATTGAGCTATAAAACAAGTTATAGTGAATAATAACATGAAAACTTGGAATATAACGGAAAGAAACAGAGAAGGCTATATCGTTTTCCCAATTCGAATTTTTTAGCATTGACGTTCTATTATAAATGAGCAAAGTGGATGCCGAACAATTTCTAATAGCAATAAGAAATATCCAAATAAACAAAAGAATCGATCTTTCCTACGTATAGTAGGCCGAACTTACTCATCAGCAATGAAAAGCAAAGTTTTCTCTGTACACCAGGGAGGAAGCACAATAGAAGTAGCAGATCTATTGCTTCGTTTGACTACAGACGTGATGCATGCGTTGGCAGACAACTCATCAATTATGTGACACTCATTTTCTAATCTGCTCGTCGGGCGATCATCGTCGAAAAATATTACAGGAGGCCGTGAGATTGGAGGAAAACAAAGTTTTTGCCAACAAAGAGGATTGAGGGTGGCTTTGTACCATGATTTGCACACAAATGGAACGTCCAAAATCAGAGATTCCATTCCCACTCTCCCAAACACATTCACCAAGCAATCCATATCCAAGTCCTCCCATTTTCTCTCTCCCATCTGCAAAAAAAAAAAAAAAAAAAAGAAAAAAAATTGGCAAACCACGGCAGTGTATAAACATGGTCCTAAAAATGGCAAGTTACATCGGACTGTCACGTATGAGCATCCACACCCATGACCATTGCCATTCCCATTTTGTGGGCAATGAATAGTGTCATCTTACCAAAAAAAAAATAAGAAACAAAAAATGCAAGATTGCTACATTTATGTATGTAAGTTTGCCTCTGCGATTCTCTCAATCTCAACTGCCAATTTTTCCATATATTACAAAAGAATTGGCATTTGTCAAATTTGAGACAATTTTTTATTATAAATTTTATGGATGTAGCACCTGATTTGTCATTTCTTTTGCCATTTTTTCAGAAACAAAAATGTTAGGATATATGAACCCCAAAAGGGTCCCGGAAAATGGAATGAATGGTTTAAATTCAAGTGGCCGTGAATCTGAGCCATTGATTTCCATTTCCTGCTAACCCTCTCTCCCATTTTCTTTCGGAAATCATGTACTACTAGTAATATACTTAGCTCATAAAAGTAATGCAAAATTCAAGAGTGCAAAAGGTGAAGAGAGAACCTCTCACAGGATTCTTAATTTACACGTAGAGAGGGATTAGGCTCTTCTGGCTTGATCTCCCTTGATGTCTATTAGAGCAAAGAAACTATAGACATGCATGCATATATGTAGTCTCTGCGTGTCTCAAATGGTGTGTCAGTCTTGGTAAGGTGAAAAGCCAGGAAGATTTTTCGTCAGTTGATGTGTTCTAGACTTCAGCTGTAGACTTATGGGGAAGGAAAGAGAAATTTGTTTTGAACAAACTTGTGTGAATGAATTAGCCAAGTCAATATTCAAGTCATCTTCTTTTCTCTTTAATCTCCAAATAGGGGGAGGGGAGGAATTTCTCAATGTAAAAATTTGGGGAGATACAAATACAATCGAGGAGGGGACTCGGGTCACTCTACTTAATTTAATCTAACCACTTAGGGAGCGGTGTGTGCGCTATGCGGCAATGCACAGCATGTGTTGTGCGACCCACCCGAGGTCTCGTTGTTCGATCCGAACTGTACATTTTGTTTGTCTCGTCAAGTATGTAGTCCACGTAAAAATTCATGTTATTCGGACATGGGTGACAATTTGATCGGTGACCATTTAACTAACAATTTTATGAAAAAAAAAATCACATACAGTTGGTTCTTAACTTTTTGTTTTCATGAAAAATGCAGTCTGAAAACATAATAACCGAGGTCCGATCAACCTGAATTTCTACATGGATTATGTACTTGACGAGACGAAAAACATGAATGGTTGGGATCAAATAATGGAGCCCCAGGTTGGCCATGTAACTGCCGCGTAGCACGCACCCCGCTGGATTTACTGCAATCTAAAATGGATTTGCATAAACCATCCACTTGGAGTCATATATCTACGACAATGTCCAACTTGGCTCGAATTTCACCAAATAAATACACTACCATTTGCAACTCCTGATCCACTGTCCCTCTTTAGTGTCCGACCCCCCAAATACTGCCACGTGGCACACTCTACTCCCCTACCAAATTCATTTTAACTTTGTTAGAGCATCTCCAACATTACTAAGCACTTTAACTAGCCAAAAGCTTGACTCCACCCTATCATGAGACATATGGGGTTTGATGGGAAGTGGATTCAATGGATTATGAATTGTGTATCTACTGTCTCCTATTCTGTCACAATTAATTGGCAAAAACATGGGTTCATTACACCTCTCTGCCAGGGAGATCCATTATCGCCTTACAAATTTCTGCTATGTGATGAAGGATTTTCTATCTTGTTGAAATTTAAGGAGGAACATGGCAGCTTAAAAGGTGTTCGAATTTGTCGGAATGGTCCTGTAATATCCCATCTCCTTTTTGCCGACGATTAATTGGTTTTTTGCAAAGCGAATAAGAAGGACAGTGAGGAAGTCCGAAAGGTGCTGGATATTTATAAAAGGGCGTCAGGGCAGTTTATCAATGTCACTAAATCTTCTATTTTGTTTAGAGCTAACACGTCATATGTTCAGCGTACTAAGTGTCATAATATAGGGATTTAGTAACAGTGCAGAAGAGGGGAAGTATTTGGGTCTTCCATACATCATTGGAAGATCAAAGAAGGATGCGTTAAAATATATAGAAGATCGTGTGGTGAAGTGGGTGTCGAGTTAGGCAGGGACTTTCACAAATCATGCGGGTAGAGAGGTACTGGCCAAACATGTCTCCTGGCCTTGCCTATTTACACCATGGCATGTGTTAAAACCCCCATTTGGTTGTGTAGGAAGTTGAATTCTGTGATTGCTAAGTTCTTTTGGAGTGGAGCCAAGGATGTGGGGAAGATGCATTGAATGAGTTGGGAGAAAATGATGCAGGTCAAGGGGCTGGGCGGTATAGGCTTTCGTGATCTGGAAGCGTTTAGTTTAGCGATGTTAGCAAAACAAGGGTGGAGACTCATGGTTGGCGATAATTCTTTATTTTTTGGAGTTTTTAAATCCAAGTACTTTCCCAACACATCCTTCATTGAAGCATGCTCGAAACCTCTTTCATCTTGGGCTTGGCAAAGTATTTTGGCAAGTAAAGAAGCTATTAAGAAAGGTCGGCGATGGAGTATTGGAAATGGTGGAAGGGCAAAAATTTGGGATGAGCCGTGGCTAGTTGATGATTTTTACCTGAAAATTTTAATCCCAAAGGCTAGTAATAGTTTGTGCGAGGTTAGGAATCGATTAATTGGACCGGATGACATGGAATGAACTACTGATCAAACAGGTTTTCATTGAAAGAGATGTAAATCAGATTTTGAGCGTACCATTGAGTGTAACTGGCATGGAGGATAAGTATATTTCGAAATGCACATCAACTGGGCTCTTTTCTGTTAAATCTGCATATGTTATTGCGAAGGAAAAGGTTCAAACAAGGAGGACCATGTGTTGAAAATATGCCTTGATTTAAAGCCAATCGAAGAAAGGTACAAATTTTGGAGCAAAAGGTTAGTTTCAACATCTTTTGTCCGGACCAAGCGAAGTTTGTCCAGACCAATGGGTTTGAAATGTTTGGGGAGCTTGCTGGACTGCTTGTCCGGACCAAGGTCATGGTGGTTCGGACAAAGGACGCTGAATGTGCACGAAAAGAGGCGGCTGCGGTTTTAAAGCGTGTTTTGATCTAATTTTTTGTACTTTTTTTATGAATAGGAGCCTTGTGGCCTTCTAGGGTTATGTCTTGAGTTGGGATTAGAGATATCTAGGGTTTAGAATCGTCTCTTTTGTGTGTGCGAGACATTGATGCTCTATTAGGGTTTCTAATAGAGATTGGTTCCTAGATATCTATTGGTTGCTTCAACTAGAGTTACGGGTATAGCCGGCTCTTTGTACTTCTTCCCATTGATAGTAAGACCTCTTGCTCTTTCCCGTGGACGTACCTCTAGAGCTTTGTGCTTGGGGGGAACCACGTAAATCTTGTGTCTTGTTTTCTTGTTGATTTCTTTATATTCTCATACTTCTGGTTTCGGCACAACACTATGTACAACGGAGGAGGACAAACTAGTGGGGACTTTGAGGATGAAGGATTTTGGAAACAAGTTTGGCATATGAAGGCTCCGACAAAAATTAAAATGTTCATTTGGCGTTGTCTCCATGGAATTGTGTCTGTGAATATGTCTCTAGCTCAACGGAAAATACCTGTGGATCCGATTTGTCAGCTTTGTGGGGTAGCGGAAGAAACTCCATCTCATATACTTTTTAATTGTGAAAGAGCTACACGGGTCTGGTTGTTATCCCCTTTCAGATTTCGACCAGAAATTCAATTTCGGGACAGTTGAAGGATGTATGGGTGGGACTTGGTGCTAAATCCAGTGGAACGGAGGAAGGCTTCCAGATTATTTGTGATGATTGGTTGGCATATTTGGATTGCAAGGAATAACTGGGTTTTCAAGCAGATTTGGATGCCGGAAACGACCATTGTTGAGCTGGCGGTAGATGAGTTCAACAATTTTCTACAAGTTGTACGGAAGGAGCAGCCAAGTAATATAGCTAGCAATGCTAGTGATTCTTGTTGGCAATCTCCAGAACCTTGATTTTTGAAGATCAATGTGGGTGGTGCATTTGATGGGAAAGCACGAAGGGGAGGTGTGGGTATTGTGATTTAAGATTTTATGGGCAAAGTTGTCGGTGCCGCTGCTTTGCCAATAGTATGTAGTATGTCGGCAAAAATGGTGGAGGCAAAAGGACTCCTTTTTGTTCTTTGGACAATGCGTATCTATTGGAAGGGGACGCGTAAACAGTCATCATGATACTTCAAGGTCAATCTACAGTCAAGGCATGTTCCGAAAATGTTGTTAGAGATGCTTTATCTTTAGCTAATAATTTCCGGGTTATTTACCTAGACACCCCCCTAAACTATTTCGGTTTTCGTGAGACACCCCCTAAACTATTTTTGCCTACGACGAGATCCCCTCAACTTTTAAAATTTTACCCCAAGACCCCTTCTGCTAGCCTTTCGTCTTCAAAACTCAATGTTCGGGTTCATGTTTTGATGATCCAAACCATTCAAGTTGTTTCAAACATGTGTTTAAGGGTACTCGCAAGAAATTAGCTAAAAATATGACCGGGAAGTGCTTGATCCAAAGAGTTTTTCATAAATATATATTTGTTTGGATCAAGCACTTACCGGTCATATTTTGAGCTAATTTCTCGCGAGTACCCTTAAAAACATGTTTTAAACAACTTGAATGGTTTGGATCATCAAAACATGACCCCGAACGTTGAGTTTTGGAGACGGAAGGCTAACGGAAAGGGTCCTGGGGTAAAATTTTAAAAGTTGATGGGGTCTCGTCGTAGGGAAAAATAGTTTAGGGGGTGTCTCACGAAAATCGAAATAGTTTAGGGGGCGTCTAGGTAAATAACCCAATAATTTCCTTTCTTGTTCTTTTCATTTTGTTTCTCATAATTGTAATAGGGTGACTAATGCTATAGCCAAATATGCCCTATCATTGGATGGTCCTCTAATCTGGAAGGAGATTGTTCCAAACTGGATTTAGTAGGGAAATATCCCTCGATGTTTCTTCTTTGACAGTACTATGAATAAATTGTTCTACTGATTGACAAAAAAAAAAAAAATCAAAAGTACAAAACAAGGTACACTTCTAGTTTGCCTAGACACTTTTTCACATATGGGTTCCAACAGAGACTTTTTACTTTTCACTCTCTACTTTTAGGACAAAAATGGAGGAAAATGAAGGTAAAGGAGAAAAGGGAGGAAAAAAATAGAGTAGAGAGGCAAATGCCTTGTTACTAGTAGTAAGCCGGAAGGGACAAAACTAGAGTAGATAGCCAAGTAGCAAGTTTATTGGAACATAATTTTTTGGTTTGGCTAAAAGCATAGTAGCCAACAAGGTGTAAGTCGCAAGACTCTTGTTTTCCTCAATTTTATTAGCAACCAAACACCTCATGAATCAATCCAAATGCAAGAGTCAGTCAAATGACAACACACGCCCCCGAAGAAAACACATGCATTTTGGTAGAGCGTGACTTTTGGGGGCCTAAAGCGAAAATTAAAGACGGGCCTTTTTCTAGGAGACCCCCTACAACTCGTGAATTTTGGGAGGCCTAAAGTGGCTGCACCTAAATTTAACTCAAGGCCAGCTCTGTATTTTGGACTTGTTGCTTTGCATAAATCTCAAGGCCGGCTCTGTATTTTGGACTTGTTGCTTTGCTCTGTTTTTTAGACTCGGGTTGTTTAGAAATGACTACCTCTCAACCTTTCTTTCTTTTTCTGTTAAAAAAAAAAACCCTTTCTTTCTTTTCACCAAAAGGCTGTCCTAATAAGCTTGTGTAAAATATCAGAGCAGTTTTCAAGGATCATCTTTTCCATACAAATTGAGCATCGTAATAACCATTTCATTCAGTTTTATGTTACATTGTATGTATTAACCTTGTGCTAAAAACCCCAAAACCCATAACCTTTATCCCATTTGTTTCAGCACTCTTATTCCTCTTTAATCATTTCATTTCCCGTTTCTTACCCGCGACTTTGGTGCCAAACAGGACCCGAATGCTAAACTTTCCCCGATCGGGGTGGTAGATTTGCAGACAATACGCCTCTTTGAGGTGATAGATCTATTGCTGTTTCGTTCTCTTTTTTCAGCACAGCTGAATGCCAGCAACAAGACAGATCCTTTCCATGAAAACTATACTCTTCCAACAGGAGATGGAGGTGGAGACTGGACATATTTAGTGGGTACTTCCCCTCGGACCCTAAAAGATTCCTGGAGCCATTTTTCTTCAGCCAGGTCAAATGATTTCTGATTACTTATGACCGCAACACAAATTGAGAAGGCTTGTAACATAGAAATCGATGAACTGAATTCAACCGAAAAGTTACCCTTCTCCAATGGTCTCAGGCTGAATATTGGCTGATTGTCCTGAGTTTCTTCCTGTTAGAAAAAAAAACCCGTTAATTTATCAACTCCAAGAGAATCCTAGAAGACATCGTCGAATATAATATGAAGCAATCTTTTTTTGAGGAAAACGGACCAGTACCTGATCAAAAAGTTCAAAACAACATTGGTTTGAGCGTTGTCTTTGATTTTTATTGGAAAGAATTCTTAGTTTGCAACCAACATCCCAGCCTCCGCAGTCACACAATCCACCAGACTTCCACCGGTCAATCAATGGCGAAGGAACACCTTTACAAGACAATCCATGAACACCACCAGGAATAATGGCTCTTGTACAAATGAACTTCTCAGTTTCTGATTTTCTAAAGGAGTTTCTATCTTCCTTCCCTAATAACTCTTTGCCCTTATTTCTCTGATCTCCATGGTCACATGACGTCTCATCTGGGATCATAATGGCGGCGAGTTCCTGATCTGCCTCAGAACTATACAGAACAGACTCCCTCACTGTAAATTGGTCCTTGGAGCTGGAAACCTTTGTATGACCCACAGCATTATAGCTAAAACCATAATTTTTTGCTTTATGCCCTCGATTAATCCAGCCGCCACTCTTCTGAACTTCGCAAACAGAGTAGAACGTGTACATAATTCCACCTTCATCCTTGCCAGACGTAGTTAACTTTTTCATAGCAACCAGGATATCACTATCTCTATTGACAAGTTTGAACAAAGGGAGCCCATTCTTAACTGTGAGTTGCAGAAGAGCTTGAACTGTGGAATCCTCGTGTTGCTCCTCCTCAATGGCCTCAAATTTGGACGTTAAATTCAAGTTTCCATTCAATGGCTGAGCAGTCTCAGCTGAATGTTGAGGCTTTGTTCCCTTGATCTTGAAAAGAGGGTCCAGTAACCTTCTCATAGGGCTGGATCTTGCTCTAGTACTAGCGTAAGCCTTGTTTCTGCTTGAATTATTCAAAGAATCAGACACTTCGAATGTAAATCGACCAGATTTGAGAGGATTATATGTGGAACCCTGAGGAAGATTTGAACCTTCCTTAAAACTCAAGCTTCTCCTCAAACTACCAAGGCCAAAGCCAAACCGACGATTAGGCGAGGGATGCCTTTCTTGATCAAACCGCTCGGAAGCCCCAATTGCATTTGCACGGGATATCTTATTCAGTAGTATTTTTTCATTTGGATACGTGAAAGGGCTACATGCATCAGTATTAGGAAACTCCATGCTCTGGGAAGCGTCTAAGCTATGCCGCCTCATGTCAGAATTGGTGTTGGGATCCAATCTAATAGGACGTGGGCATGAATGTAGAAGATCAGAATAGATCTCAGAAGAGAAAAGGCCATCAGGTTCTTCAGATCTCAACTGGGGAACAGCTGAGCTCTCCCTGAAACTCAAGCTTCTGGCAATCCTACGAAGGCTAAAGCTAAATTGCCGATTAGGTGACAAATGCTTTCCTTTCACGGTTGAAGGTTCAGTAGTTTCATGATCCAAACTTTTGGAAGTATCAGTTGCACTTCCACTGGAAGGCTTCACACTCGATGCATTATCAATGATGCCTTTACCTAGGGGTAACGTCAACGGTGTTTCATTTGGATGAATGAATGTATGAGATTGTTTAGATAAAATGAAAACATTTCCCTTTTCACCGCCAGGGCGATGCTTTCGACGAAGATAATTCTCTGATGGTTGCACCTCCTCTATCTTAATGGTCACTCTGTCGTTCTGAGCACTTGTCTTGTCCTTAGAAACATGCGATAATCGATGTTTTCTCAATTCTGAAAATGAAGTTCCCTTTTCTGACGTTACCTTGTCCTCTGTATCTTTTCTCTTGCCCCTCTCAAAATTTGAAAAGCCGCTTCTATGAGATGAATCAAGATGAGGGCACTGCGACGAGGGTGGCTTCAGGCGAGGAGAAAGATTGTTCTTCTGAGGTGTCCTAGAGAATGCAATGGACTCACCTGGCTTAAGTGAGGAAGAACTGATAGAGGAAGATGCATTAGTGTCACCTCTTGGTGCAGCACATTTTCTGTCGGATCTCCATTTTTCTAGACGCTCCCATTCTAGAACTCCAAAACTTAGAGCCTTCTCCTGGAACTTTTCGCCTTTCTCCACTCGCTGGAGATATGTAGGCAAATTTGACATGTACTTAACGAGCTCATCGTCTTGAGAATTTAAAACTTTATCTTCTTCGAGTGATGTTGTTTTCGGCCTCACAACTTTTAAGGTTTCTCGTGGTCTTGAACTGCTTTTGACTTCTAAATGGAACCCACGGTCCCCAGTTGGTCTTGAATGTTGATTACTTGCCATGGCATCACATTACACTTGACACACCAATCCTTGTTCACATGAGTTGCCGAAGTACTCTTTACCAAATCGCATCCTGACAAATACACATCACGATAAAATGAAGCAATTGCAGTATTCTAAAGTTCAAGCAGCCAAGAATTGCCAGAAAAGAAGTCAGAATCATAGCAAATGTGAAAATCATGCAGCAAGAAGCTAAGAACTAATTTCCTCATCAGTGGAAGAGAAGAAAAACAGACTTCATGATTTGACTTTGCCAAGGACTAAGAAAATTCATCAAATTTGGCAACTACAACATGCAGCAAATAGGAGCAACCTTTCCTCACATTCGTGGAGACCCTCATCGTAAAAGATCGTATGACAGCAAGCAATTGTACATTCCTTAGTCCTAACTCAACAACTGATTCCAATTATCCGCATTAACTACACAAGTCAAGTATCACAGGTTCACGTTCATCAGTCATATTGATCTCACAATATTTGGTTGATTGCCAAACAATCATATTTGTTTAAGAAGTTAATAGTTAGTTGTTTGAGCTTCATTAACCTTCCTTCTGAAGACATCCACTCTCTGAAATTTGTGTTTTACTCATGTTGAATCATCCAGTCACATTATAAAACAGACTTTTGGGAAATAATATTTACACTAAAAGACAAATATTGGAGCGTGGTTATAAAAAGTGGAGTGCTAGAATCAATTACCCAGATTTTTCCGTCCGTTACCAGAATTTTAGTTTTCAGAGGCTGATGTCCATCAACAGAGGTCATCCCAGAATGAGCGGAGGAAGATCAGTCCATTATTTAGAACTAAGATTCGGAAATTCACATACATTAGCTGAGTTGTACAGAGGCTAGAAACAATAGTATTTCACAAGCGAAGTCAATCAATCAATTGGACCCCAAAAAGGTGAGTGCAATTTTTTTCATCCTCCTTAAAATAGGGTAAACAAAACCCTCTATCTTATTGGTTGAAATGGTGTACATTATTGGTTGAAATAGTGTACGTCCTACTCCTACAATACACTTTTTTGATAAGAATGACATCACTTTTTTATGAGACCTAATTTTTTTTTTTGATATCACTTTTTTTGTGGAATGACATCACTTTTTTGGTAAGAATGACATCCCTTTTTGGTGCAATTTATTTTGGGTGAAAATTTCCATTTACTTCGACTTCGTACCAATAATCCAGTGTAGACAATATTACATAAAACTTAAACTATATATTAAAAAAACATAAAATTCTGCTGTATCTTTTGAACCCAGAGTTTTGCTTGAACCCCTCAAACCCCAGTAAGCACTTTATTTTCTTTTTATTGAGAAATTCCAAAATAACATCCAAAATTGAGGCCCCATTTCATGAAAATTTCAAGAAAACTCCAAGAATACATTGCTTACCAACCATATTTCTGAAGAATCAATCTAATTGTACACATAATGTATATATACGATTCAGACAACGAACAATTGCAAGAAGATAAAGATCTACACAATTCGTGACTGAAATTTCAAAGATGACCAAATCATTGTTATGGGTTTACGGATACGAAGAAAACGAGAAGGTTAGAACGACGTACCGCTAGAAATCAAGAAATGCTGATCCGATTCGTTACCATGCGGTGGTTAGTAGGTGATAATGAAAATCAAAGCACAACGTACACTGAAAGCAAAGAAAAGAACTAAACTACAGTGAGAAAAATATATATAAAAAGAACCCAGTTATTAATGTGATCGATTTGTCATCGTAATTGGGTATTTCGACGAACAAGAAGAAAGAAGAAAACAGAGAAAGAGAGAGAGACCGGGAAATCTGATTTTGGTTCAGTGAGGTACTGATATAGTGAGAGGGAAAGAGGGAGAGACGTTTCGTTTTTCTTTCTTTCTTTAATTTTGGTTTAGGGAAGAGGATTAAAGAATTTGGAGGGTTTTGGGAGGAAATTGAGGAGCCATTCATTGTTCCCTTCTCTTCTTTTAAGAGGAGGTATTTATTCTAATTCTAATAAATAAATGGAGGCTACCCAACTCTTTATTTTTACTAGTATTTTTTTCGACAATATGTGGTTGTTATGGTAGGTCTTTTTTTTCTTTTCTTTTTTTTTTCATTCAATTTAACATTAGTGGGGATTAGCGGGGAGTTAGAAAGTTAGTATAGAGGTAGTCTAGAAGCTATTCATAGCCATAAACACTAAACAGCTTTGCGGAGGCTCGAACCTTGGTTTCTCTTGTGGGAGAATCAGGAAATAACCGCTAGACTATAAGCCCTTGGTTGTTATGGTAGTTAAATTAGATAGAAAATTTTAAAATCAGTCCATTGGACTGTCGTTAAAGTTTAAAAAATGTATTTCCCAAGTTTGATTAATGGAATTCTGTCTGCACCCGCATAATACAAATAACCTCTGGGATTTTTTTTTCCAGATTTGGCAAGCATCTGGAACAACTAGTGAATTAGTACAATTCTATTGTATCGCAATTGGTGTTAAAATTTGTGAAAAGTGCACATGAATATATATCGAATGGCATATGAATGTGTGAAAGTGTATAGAAAAGAGAAAAAATGACATTGGAATGTGTCTTTTTTGGTTAAATTTTACGGAGACCCCCTCATCTAGAAGGCATTTTCATCTAATTAATTTGTAAATCTCCCAACTACTAACAGTAATGTAACAGAAGGGGTCATAGTAGATTACGGTGATTGATAGATGAGGGGTCTTTCTAGACGATTTTAATGTCAAGGGGTCTCCGTAAAAAAAAAGGTATAGATGAGGGGGTCTCTATGGAATTTAACTTCTTTTTTTGTCTTATTGTTAAACCCAAATTAGATTACTAATAGCGGTATCCATGTTGTTCCGTCAATTCAACTCAAAACCTTTTAACACCTAAGTATTGGTATACGGTCAATTCAGCTAGAAGTCCTGGTTAGGTGCTACCAACTTTAGCATGAGCAATTTTGTAAACTTGTTTCATAATAGTGCGATTTTCAGAATTATCCCTAGAAGAAAAGATTTTATTGCTCTTTAAAACACTAGAGAGACTAAATATTAGGGTCATAAATATAAAATAACTGTCATCTTAATTGTTCCTATATTATACTTGAATACCCATTTCCCCACTTGCACACCTCATGTATTTACACATGCACACAATCTAGTATAAGAAAAACAAACAAACTCACGGATTCCTATGGTTGGAGTGAGTATGGATAGGAATAGTGTTTTTATCGTAAAGTAAGAACCAAACCAACTCTCATAGATTAAAGATTATGATAATCAAACCAATCTGTGAAATGCAGAGAATTGAACCAATCCAAACTATTAGACACTACTTTGCGGATCTAATAAGATGAACAATTCAAATTATTGTGATTGGATGTCGATAAGACCCACAATGGGACGGTGCAAACCTTAGGGTTAGGGTTTGCACCTCCATCGTAATGAAGTTAATCTGTAGTAAACGAAAACTCACCCTAAATCATTTCGGTATAAATTAATTCTTCTCTCACTTTTAATCGGCGGATTTTTTTTTCCAACATTGTAGCGAGGGTTAGCGGGAAGTTAGTATGTTAATGCATAGAGGTTGCAGAGGCTGTCCGTAGCCCAAAGACCTCAAATTCTCCCAAGCACCTTAAATTCTCAAACTGCCCCTCACGGGGCTCGAACTCAAGTCTCCACTGAGGAAGTCAGTGAACATGCCAACTGAGCTACAAGCTCTGATAAGATTTGTGTGTGAAATGTGTTCAAGAGAATTGAACACAGAATTTTATTATCAACTGGTAACCAATTACAAGAATAGAAAAGCAAAGAGATGAGAGAAGAATTACAGAGGAGAGAGATAGATTGAACTAGAGAGAGAAGTGGAAGTTACAAATACAATCGACAAACCCCCTTTGTTATCTCCTCCCTCTCTTATACAAAAACAGTTACCAACTA
>JAXBDA010005185.1:0-25468 GCA_036023075.1 Gaultheria prostrata
GGGGGGGGAGCGGCCGGCGGCGGCACCGCCCCCCAAACCTGAAACCTAGTTGATCCTTTAAAGAGAGGCGGGAGCAATATTTTTAGAGAGAGAGATACATTTTATTTTTCTGTATAAGTTGATTAACTCGATGATATGTGGAGTCTATTTTTCTGTCGATACATCTGATCATGTGTCCGCAATTGAGGACGTAGAGGTGGAGTAATTAGGTTGGAGGATACGGACCGGGTATCCTTATGGTTACAACTTGAGTGCATTGGGTTTGGTTATTTGTATAACCACCATAAACTTTGGGTCTCATTCTCCTAAACTTATTGACTAGTGACTTTTTTTTGTATTCTTTGTTCGGAAAATTGGCCTAAAGGCCAAGTTTGGGGCTTTAAAGGGTGGCCTAAAGACCCTTTTTGTTTAGTTTTCGTCATTTTTTTAGGAATAATCATACGTAGTGACAAGAAAAATCAGAAAAGTATAAAAATGTGAACCGAAGTTCAAAAAAGTTCATACAAAACTACACTTTAGACAAAAAAGACAACTGTTCAGTATTTTTCTTCATCGTCAATGACCTTTTTTTTGCTTTTGGTCATAATTTTTTTACTTTTAGACTCGTCTCGTCGAAACGGATGATTAATCCAAAAAATATGACGCGAATGTAACAAAATTCAGAAAAAAACGAATAAAACACGAAAATCAAAATGACAAAAAAAAAATGTTTAGGAGAATGGAGCCCAAATAATGGAGCTTGTCCAAGCTCGGAGCGAGGGTCTAGGTATTTAGAGCATCCACTTTTGACGTTTTTTGTTCATTTTAGAGTCAGATTTTTACTGAAAAATTCAGCTAACCAACTTTTTTTTTCTTGCATTTGAACATTTTTTTAAGAGTATCAAATGCAGATGCTCTTAGCCCAACCACAACCTGAGTTTATTAAACTCGAGTTTCTCGATCAAGATGGAATTCGTTCTAAAATGTGATTTTTGACTGATGTTGAAAGACAAGTACTTCCTCGTTCTAAAAAGTTAGGTAGTCCACTGTGGAAAGACATGTAATTTTTAAATAAAAAAAGGATCTACTTTTGTTCTAATTTGGTTTGAAGACATTCAAATAAATTTGTATGAAAGAATTGTATTTTCTAATCCAAAAAATTAAACGTATTTTTATAGTGAATTAGTAACTTTTTGGGACGGAGAGAGTAATTATTTTGTAGTGTTCGCCGGCATTAGACAGATCGGACTTATAGTTTATCTCGACTCATATTATTAAACTTGAATGTAGGCTTTATTTTTCAAAAAGGGTCGAATTCTCCTGAATCAAGAAAATCAATTGATTGCTTTTGAATGATTAGTAAGACAATTTACGTAAAGTCCTTAAAAATAACCTATAAAGTTAATTTTACAATCTTTCGTCCAGCCTTCTAATAATCGTCACGTACATCGCTCAAACATACAACATTCAAGTTCTTCGGTAGTTCGTAAAGTATCTTTTATCATTGAAGTTTGAGAAATACTACCGGGTACAATGTTGCACTTGTAAGTGTACTTTAAAATATAAGTGAGATTCAACAAATGTACTTTAGTGTATTTTAAAGTACAAGTGAAACCCAACAAATGTATTTTTTTTATACCTCTAACATGAATAATGGTGTACCCGTTAACAAGACTCGTAAAGTTTTTACCTCCTCTCAACATTAAAGTTAGTCAAACATTTCCAAAGTCGTTAATTAATGAAGATTCCGAAAATGACTTGGGACAAAAAAATTCGAATCTAACAAACTTTATGGCTCTTAAATTGAAAGCTGACCAACCCAACGGAAAGAGTCAAAATGACAAGTTTGCAAAAAAGTCAAATATTTACCCAATACTTACCATATGAAAAAAGATACATTTGTCAGACTCATGATTAAAATGTAATGTACAGGAAAATAAGTTCTCATTTATCAAAAAAATAATTATATCACCACAAACTGAAAAATATAATGAACAATTTATAAAAAATAAAAATGAATGCTTAGCCACGGTTATCACAATTGGCAAAAGATTTGGAAAAAACGTCACTGAAGATACTGCTGAGTGAGATATGAAACGTACTGTAGAGAAACTGATTTTTCCGTCATTTGAAGACGAATATTTTTTCGAACTGTGATCAGTTAAAAAAAGAAAGAAAAAAGAACCGTGATATCAACAACTTTCCTTCAATTGTACTTTCAATGATTGGTATCTCAACAATGTTATAACCAAAAATAGATAATCAAAAGTTGTCATATCAAATTTTGATTATTCATACAAGACATTTATAAAGTTAATAATGTGAAATGTCACAATGGTATTTTGTGTCCATAATAATAAAAAAAAATACTATTCACTCTATTTTTATTCATAAAATGGGCACAATTTTAAATTTGTACATATATGCTTTTTATAACATTAGTATCATTTAAAAGATATTCACAATACCTTTAAAATGAGACCAATCTTGAACATATTTTGGTAAAGATTAAAAATTGTTATTTTCATATTTTTTTAGAGAAAGTGCAAAAAAATTGAGTTTTGAAGTAAGTATTTGAAAAATGGAGAGAGAATGTTGTTACTTTTGAATTCATTCTACCAAAAAAGACTTATAAATAGGGCGTGGTCCCCAAATTTGGTTATTGAGAAAATATCGTTACTTTTGATTATCCAAATGCCAAAATTTGGTTATGGCTAAAAGGTTGCTAACTTTGATTATGCTAATGTGAGCCAATTTTTAGACAAACATTGTTAACTTTGGTTATTTAAATGTTTTGATTATACCATTATGGATGCTCTTAGAGTCATCAGGCTTCCGCAATATGGAAGATTTAAGGGTAATGATCTTTGACAATCTTTTTTTTTTTTTAATAAATATACTCCAAAATTTGTCTTCTTAGTGCTTTAATTACCTACAATACAACATTAATAGAAAAAAATTAAAATGCATAATTGAGATTTGACTTTTGAGAGGGGATATGATTTCATAAATCATGTATATTTTCCTGATATGGTATTAAAAGTCCACGCCAATATCAAAAGGATTTACTTTCCAAAATATAACCCTAATATATTTATGAACCGGAATCCTCTTCGTTCGGCCCTATTCGGTCCATTTTGATTATGCTCGAATTAGTCAACTTATAGAGTTCGTACAAAATATTAACCATTCAAAAAAACATTTTCATTGGATATTAAGAAAAAAATGGGTTCCGATTTAATATTCTTTTTTTTTCTTTTTTTTACATAAATGTGTTTCGAAAATCAATCAATGTCCGGTGAACGTAATTTTTCACTAAGTAATGTTTTGAAGATGACTTCTCAAAAGGGGACAGGTTGATACGGTTGGCCATTTGTGAACCCAAGTTTCAAATCAATAATCAGAAGGAAAATGATTTTCACGCCCCCTTTTATCCCCAAACACTCTATTTTTGTCTTTATTCACCTTAAAATTACCAAACAACCCTCATCTCATGGAGTGTTTGGAAATAAAAGCGGTTGTGAAAATCATTCCCTAATCATAACCATTTATTTTGTAGAACTCGTTGACCTTAATGTGCCAAAAATCATGTTAATAAAATACTACTCCATATATATCATCGGAAAGCATTTATCTTCATAAAACATTGAATTAAACCCATCAAAATTATTTGTATTAAGATAGATGCTTTTGGATGAGTTATTAAATTTGATAATATTATTTTCGACACAATTGCAACTCCCAACGAGGTCTACAAAATGAAATATTCTGATTGTTGGCGTGATCCTTATATGGGCCCACAAAAGGCTAACTATACCAAACGGTCTCTAAGTCATTCTTAATTTTCTTCTACAAGCTCTGCAAAGTGAACGATTTTTATCATCAACGTAAAGCCAGAAAGAGCCCACAAATGGTAAAATGACCAATTTATTCTTACAAATAATCGTGGTACACGTAAGCCCGCTTGACACTTTGACCCAAAAAGGCAATACAATATAGTATTAAGGAGAATTAGTCTCACATGGACACATACTATTATTTTGCTAAAATCTGGCCTCTCAAAACCCTCAAGTATATAAACTCGTCGCATTCCAACAGCAGTTGCTCTCTCTCTCTCTCTCTCTCATCACCAATCCTTTCACTCCCTGAAACCCTCAGTGCCAATATAAGGGTCGTCAACAATCGGCCGTCGATTCTCGGTTAGTCGTTGTTAATCATCTATTTATATTCTGATCGATCAAACTATGTCTCTGATCATCAACATCTACTCTGTTGCAGTTATGCATTTGACTTTTATTGATTATGAAATTTACTGTATTGAGCCTTCAAGAGAGATGATTAAAAACATCAATGGAAAATTGTCGAACTAAAAAAGAGTTATTGTGAAACCAGATATGAAGCTGCATGTGATTTGTATACTTGGCTTATGAAACCAGATTTCTGGGTTTTGATGTATTATTAGCTTGCCCAGGTTGCCCTGCATCCACTATGGGCTCTCCAAAAACCTTATTTTATAGGTTTGCCACCCGAAAATTTAGGAAAAACTTAACATTTGCCACCCAAAAAGGTTAATCTGGAAATTATGATTTTCCACTTGAACATTTGCCTTCCTTAAGGTTGAAATCATGCGTTGGTCAATGCGTTTATTTAGAGTTCTGTTTATAGTGTAGAATTGTAGATAAATATTGTGATGTCTTCCACTTATGAGTGGAGCTTCTCATTTGATAACATTGGTTTTGGAATTCATAGCTTTGTCCGATTTTGAATTATTACCGCATGGTTGACTTTCTATTATTGTTCTAATTGTGTTGATATGATGTTTGGACAAAATTCACTTTACCCGTTGTGGTTTGGCTCGTGTGCGGGTGAACTTCTCATCTTTTAAAAATAAGAAAATAATTTACGGTAGGTTTGAATGGACATGAAAATGGATACGGGATAAATTCCCTAAGCATGCCAATTCCAGAGGGTAGATAGGTTCTTGCTTGAAGGTCCTGTAACACTGCAACCCTAGTTTGCTTAGAACCTTAGGTTGCATTAACTCCTAAGTCCCAACAACTTTTAGTTTTTTCTATGTAGCACCGGCGCCTAATTGATCACCATAGCGTGTTAGACATGCTGGGGACACGCGGCACGCCCAGGACCTCTCTCACAAAAAACCACTCTGCTTAGCTTAATATCAATTAAAAAAACCACTCCGCTTAGCTCGGATCTGTCTCACATAGAGTGGAAAGGGCATGTACGAATAGTGTACACAGGTGAAAACAACGAAGGGGGCCGATATACCTGTAAAAGCTATGCAAGTCGACCCGCCGAAAGGAAAGTACAAGAATTTATATCATAAATATCTCCAGAGTCCCTCTCGGAGCCACGTCTAACAACAGTGGATCCGCACAAATATCCCAAGAGGAGTAGGACATGCTGGACACCTAGGTGGCTTGTCCTAGGAATTTTGTTAATTTTAAGTTGGGATGCATCGAATAAACACGAGTCTCAAGTTAGACGCACATGGGAACAGGGAAGGAGTCAATTTTAATTACGGATGCCAATTACATTTCGAGGAATATATAAAATAAAGATTTTGAATAAAGGATTTCGACTTGATGAAGTCCCCTATAATAATACAGAAGAAAAGTAAATCGTAAAGCATTACACTAATTTGGTTGTTTCTGGATACAATATCCATGTGAACAATAACAAGACTATATGTAATTATATGTACATATTTTCTTTCGTGTTGTCCGCCGTGTCTATGTTCCCATCTTTTCAAAGTTACTGACTTTGTTCGCTTTGGTTTTTCAGAACCACCCCTCTCTCTCAGCACAGTCCCCAATAAATTTTCTCTGAAATTATTACTCTCATTTTTCTATCTATCTCTCTCCATTCATTACTCAAAAAAACTCCCTCAAAAACTAAACCGAACAAAGTCTGTGCTTCTTAAAGTTTAACCATATGGCGATTCCTAATCACTAAGGTATGAGATTTGGAAACTCTGTTACCCCATTCGGTATCACCCTAGCAAACGTAGTAGAACACACGATCGGAAACATGAAACATCAACGTTCCAAAACAGTGAATTCATCGATCAAGGGATCCCGATGATTTTCCTACTTATTTCCTTACCATTTTAGAGGGAGATCAAAATAAGATGTAATCAACCAAATGCAACATTAATAGGACAAATTTAAAAACAATATGTCAAAATCCTTCTAACAACGGATTCTACATTAAGAATCTCAACAATAACATTCTACTTATTGGATTTATCTCTTGGATCAATACAATCTTGTATCACAACTATAGGAGTCTACCCCACCGCATCACCATTTAGGACATGTGGCATAGCCTGTTCCTATCCTCGCTCCTTGTATCGGAATTATCCTGGATTCCAAGTAACATAGTTGGGAAGAGATAAAACCCTGAAGTTCTCTCTTGAAGTGCTCAACAGAATACTACATTTGCATATAACAAATAGTGGTGTTTTGATTGCCCGGGAACATTTTTTTTTTTTTTGTGCTCTTGAGATAAATAATATTCTTTGGAATCGAAATTGGGTTGCAAACTGCAGTGCCAGGAAAAATGTGAAGGTCAGCGAGAGAGAGAACGTGGGGGTTAGTGGACTTTTTGTTGTCTTCGTTGGTACTTCGAGCGGTGCACTTTTTTGTCCATAAAGCTCAGGAAGTTAAGTGATTATTGGTTGTTGCATGTTATGCGTACAAAGGCCAAACCACAAGGGGCAAATATCTGTTTCCCATTGTTATTTGTACGTGATTAAGTATATGGTCTTCCATAATGACTCAGGTCATGGCGGGGAAGAAAATTATTGCTATAATTCAATCTGGCGGTGAATTCGAGACCAATAAAGATGGCTCATTGTCGTATGGAGGTGGTGATGCTCATGCTAGGGAAATTGATGAGAACATGGAGTATAAAGATTTCAAGAGGGAAGTAGCAGGGGTGTTTAACTGCAATCATGGTACTATGTCTATCAAATATTTCCTTCCAGGCAACAAAAAGACGCTTATCACAATATCCGATGACAAGGACCTCAATTGCATGATCAAACTCCATGCTGATTCCGCCACTGCTGATATATATGTCATTACAGAAGATGTAGTTGCAGCCCGTGTTTCAAACATCTCTGCCAGCAGGTAGTCCTCCATTTCTCTTGCATGCAATTTAATTCTGTTTTTTTTAATAGGTGACATGAGATTTTAGTCTTATTAGGCTCCGTGTTTGCGATGTAAAACATTTCCCTGGAAATAATTTAGCTATTTTTTGTTCTTTGGTTGGACAAAGATTACGTAGAACTTTTTCCCGGGAAAATAGTTTAAATCATAGGGCCGGAAACATTTTACTTTCAAGTACCCCATAAGCCATTTTGTGGATACTAAAACTCAGCCGTTTGTGGCTCAGAGCATTCCATGTCATTCACTTCTGGAATTTATTTACTTCATCAGCCTTGGCCTTTGGTCAGCTTGATATGAACAAGTGATCCACAGGTTGAGGTGAAGCTGGAGCATGTCAGCTTGCTTAACCCTTGGTACGAGTAAAAAAAGGCATAACAACACATTTCCTTGAGTCAACCAGATGGCGGTAAAGCAAAGAAAAGAGAAAAAAAAAATTGCAAAATCATTTCCCATGTAGCACCTATAGAGGAGAAGTTGAGAGAAAATAGACCAAGCGGTTAGGACATATTTACCTTGGATCTGTAGATGCAATAGTTAAGAGACTTGATAGGATAATTTTGGGTAGCAACACTACGGGGAGAGGATGGCCTAAATTGACATTGGATGCTGCTGTGCGCAAGGATTCGTGTAGCCGACCCCAATTGATTAGGACATAAGGCTCAGTTTGGTTTGGTTTATTTCACATGTAAAACATTTTGTTGTATAAAATTTCTTACATCGATGCAAACAGAGACTTGCTGTGTTTGGATGTAAAATTTGGGAACATCTGATCTTGCAGGTCAAGTCAGACTACTTTTTCAGGAGCAGGAGTTCCAGTTGACGCTCGTAATGCTGTGGATAATGTTGTTGATGACGTAGCCCAGCCTGTTATTCTAGATGATATTACCCATGTCGATGCCCATATGGATAGTCCTACTGATATGCCTCCACCATTTCTTTCTGATGGTTCCAATGAAGTGGAGAAGCATACTAAAGCTGCAAAAGAGTGGCAGAACAAAGTCACGGGTGTTGGCCAAAGATTCAATAGTGTTAGTGAATTTCGTGAGGCTCTATGCAAGTATGCTATAGCACATCAGGTAACTTTTAAGTACATCAAGAACGACACTTCTCGTGTAACTGTCAAATGTAAAGAAGAAGGATGCACATTTTTTATTCATGCCAGAAAGTTGTCAAACACTCAAGTATTTCGTATTAAGGAAATGAATACCTTACATACGTGTGAGGGGAATACTACCGGGCCTCGGGCTAGTTTTAATGTGTTAGCAAGTATCATCAAGGAGAAGATGAAGGCTCACCCGGATTACAAGCCAAAGGATGTTATCAGTGACATTAAAGAAGAATATGGACTTCAACTAAAGTACTATCAGGCATGGCACGGGAAAGAGATTGCTAAGGAGCAGCTTCATGGTTCATCTAAGGCCGCCTACAGCCAGGTTCCCATTCTCTGTGAGAAAATAATGGAGACAAACCCTGGTAGTTTAGCTACTTTCACCACGACTGAAAACTCGAGCTTTCGTCGCCTGTTTGTATCATTTCATGCCTCGTTGTATGGCTTTCAACAGGGTTGCCGACCTCTGCTTTTCCTTGATAGCACACCCTTAAAGTCAAAGTACCAAGGAACATGGTTGGCAGCTACAGCTGCTGACGGGGCTGACGAAGTTTTTCCTGTTGCTTTTGCGATAGTTGATGCTGAAACCGATGAGAACTGGCGTTGGTTTTTGGTGCAACTGAAATCTGCATTTTCAACCGCTCAGAGCATAACATTTGTGGCAGATCGAGAAAAGGGACTAAGGAATGCAATTTCGGATGTATTTCGCGGGGTGGATGTGCACCACGGGTACTGTATGCACTATCTTTCGAAACAACTTATCCGAGACTTGAATGGGCACTATTCTAATGAAGTGAAGCTCATCATGGTTGAGGATTTTTATGCTGCTGCATCTGCACCTAGGCCTAAAGACTTCCAAAGGTGTGTAGAAAACATTAAAAGTATCTCATTAGATGCTTATAATTGGGTTATGCAAAGTGAGCCTGTGCACTGGGCAAATGCGTATTTTCAGGGTGCAAGGTATAACCATCTGACGGCCAACTTTGGAGAGCTATTCTACAGTTGGGCATCAGAAGCGCATGAATTACCAATAACCGCGATGGTGACTACTATGCGGTGCAAGGTCATGGAGTTGATGTACACACGACGTGTAGACTCCAACCAATGGATGACAAGGCTAACTCCATCCATGGAGGACAAACTAGAAAAGGAAAGACTAAAAGTTTGTTCCCTTCAAGTGACCATTTCAGGTGGTAACGCATTTGAGGTCCGTGGCGACACCACTGAAGATGTGGATCTTGATCAACGGCATTGCAGTTGCAAAGGGTGGCAGCTTACTGGTTTGCCATGCTGCCATGCCATTGCTGTAATCAATTGCCTGGGTCGTAACGTATATGATTATTGTTCTAGATACTTCACAACTGATAGCTACAGGTTATCATATTCAGAGTCGATACATCCTGTTCCAAATATAGATTGGCCCTCGAAGAAGGACTCTTCTAATAGTGTTGTGACTGTAACCCCTCCTCCTCATCGTCGTCAACCAGGCCGTCCTCCTGCTGAGTCAGTTGAATCACAGAGGGTGGTCAAACGTAAACGGCAATCAAAATGTAGTAGGTGCAAGGGTACCGGCCACCGTAAGTCAACTTGCAAAGAGATTTTGTCAGAATGCTGAAATTGGTAGGTACATACCTAGTGTTTTCCCTTTTATGAATTCTTTACTCTGCCTATTGACCTTTGTTGAATTCATCTTTTCGAGGTTTGTGGCAGTAAAACTTTGTTGCATTGCAATTTTGGCTATGCTCCTACATTCTTCTGACGGTTTTCATTGGGTATTACATACATAATAAATTTTGTCCATGATCCATGCGATTTTGCATCTGCATTATCCGTTTGCTTTCTTAAAAACTCTAGGTTGTTTTTTCTGGGCTTTTCTTTTTGCGATGTGTCGGTGTTTGGACTTTCGGGTTGTATAGGCTTTTGTTATTCTTTAGCTTGTACAGTACTTGCTTTCGGTTGGAATAATGTGTTGCATTTTCCTAAAAAAATCCTCTAAGCCGTATTTGGTAAGCGTAGAAGATTCAAGAGGACGTACCGGAACGATCCAGTGTATATATTGAGATAATCTCACACTACCCTTGATATTTTCTCGACATGGTTCTTACACTTCAAGTTTTGACAATTTGGTTTGAAAGCCATTCGAAATTTCCACCAAAAATTCACGATTGCATTGAAGGGAAACTTCATAGTCTGTTGCGAGTACATATTGGAAATAGAATCATAAAAGAGTTAAAAGTTTCCTGGTAATTTTCAAATGATGAGAAATCTTACATTGGGACAGTGAGGACTGCATAGTTAGCCAATATTATAGTATTACATATTCTCTCTGTTTCAATTTATTTGCTCACTACGAATATCCGTGCCATTTTTAAACGTTTATAACTTTTTATTTGTAGTGTTTTTAAAGTTTTTGAAAATTTTGTCTTATAGAACTAATTGAGATCAATCAAATAAGATCCATATTGCATATAAAAAACATTATAGATTGAAAACTATAAGAATTTTAAAAAGGACAAAAAATTGTAGTGAGCAAATAAATTGGGACGGAGGGAGTATATCATGGTTGTTCTTGGGAAATTTGTGGGTTAGTACCAAAGAGGGTTCGACTTTTTTCCACAGACCTTAAAAGCCAAGAGTACTAGCAGATGGGCTAAGTGCCCTCTCTCGAGGACTGTGAGTAGAAATTAGTGCAAACTCGTGAAAAAAAAAACTACTCCCTCCGTTCCCATTTTATGGTCCCAGTTAACACTTTCTGTCGTCCCAAAAAAATTGTCCCATTTCATAACTAGATGAGACAACAGGTGGTGAATTTCCTTTTTTACCCTTTGATTTTGAAATTTGTAGTACTAATAAAGTAGAAAAAGCAATGATTGACGGGTAAAACAAGAAAAGTAAGTTTTAGAAAATGCAATGATTATGTTCCCTAAATAAATTAGAATCCCCAAAATGGACTATTAAATGGGGACGGAGGGAATATATAAGAGTTATTTTTTCACTATAGTATTTTTTTTTTTTTTTTTGGGGGGGGGGGGGGGGGTAAGCATACTCATGTAAAATTGTTATGGAAACTTTTCGATCAAAAAAATTATGGAAACTTCTAAAATAAGCAGAGTAGGATGTCGTTAAGGTTTTAAAAGTGTATTGAATTGTGTGAAGTATATAGAAGTTTGTGAATGTGTTTTAAAAGGGCACGGATGGATCCCACACGAACAATCTGAGCCGTTCATTCATCTAAAATGATTTACCGAGGGGCCTCACGAGAAATTAGCTCAATCGGACGTGCATAAGTTTCTGATCCAAAATCCCCCCGTTTCATTCCAAAAAATGTCCGTTCCGCGTTCTGTACGCATAGCAGCATCCATTTCAAATGTACAAAAAGTACACTAGAATAGGTATTTTTTTTTTGACCTTTTCTCGACTTAATATCAGTCCAGCCAGCGAGCTAACAATTGAGGTAGCCAATTTGTATGGCACTACTGCAATCAACGAAATGCCCTTCTAATTGAAGTTAATTGTACCTTTGGATAAAGATTGCCCCTTTGGCCTTTCTTTTCTTTTCTTTTACTGTAGTTAGTGTTGCCAGCATAGCACAAGACAAGATCAGCTTTCCTGTCAAAAGTTGTTTGACGCGTTTAACACTTGTCTGTATGGAACCACATTCATTCGAAGGGGTCCTGTCAGTATGAGTCACGGAAGGATGAATTGTGCTTGACTTAACGTTTAAGGATCTACTATTATTATTCCAATCACAAGGACATCATAAAGCTAAAGGTTTTCCAATCACAAAAGTTGAATACACATCCAACTACTTGATCATTAATTTTTGAACTTTGCTATTTGCACAGATTGAAGAGTACCGACCATGTACAGATAGTCTCGGAATTCCACTTGTGGGTCCAATACAAACGATCTGAGCCGTGCAATCATCTCAAAATCAAATTCCGAGTTTTGAAGGAAATGGGGTGATTTTGGATCGAGCACTTAGGGCCGTCCGATTGCATTGATTCCCGTGTGAGCCCCTCGGAAATTGATTTTGAGATGATTGAATGGCTCGGATCGTTTGTATGGGACCCACAAGTGGGTCCCTGAAACCATATGTACATGGTCTGTACAAGGGGGGTCGGTCCCCATAGATTTACCGTTAATTTTTACATCGAGTACTTTCGTTGTTAGTTTATTTCTTCTTCTTTATACACGAGGTTGTTTTGTATTCAGGGGTGATTTTAGTGTGAGTTGAGGGGGTTTGCTGGATTAAAAAACGCACTAGAATTTTGTATTTTTTAACATATAGTAATAATTTGTTGTTGCGGATCTCACATGATCGATGTAGTTTGTCATTATTGTAATTCTTTGAATTTCTTCGTCTATTGCTCCACATGATTAAAAAAAAAAAAAACAAAGAGAGAATTTACTCCATCCGCCCCAATTTGTTGTGTATTTTTTCTTTTTGGGACCTCTCAAAAAATTGTCTATATTTCATAATCGAACTGCTACGATTCTCAATCCCACAGAACTAACTAAAAACTACTCAATCGTTAAGTCAACTGTTCCAATTATGCATTTTTGGTCAAACATTGTTTGGGGTAGGGCAAAACACGTGTGCCCTGAGGGAACTTGTGGCCCGAGTCTTTTGATCGAGATAATTCATGTTATTGAGCTCTTCAAATTGCTTGCACACAAAAATTAAGTTGATTCATATTATTGGAGAACATTTATTGAAAAACTTATTGTCAATTTTTCACTAGACGTTTAATCCATTCGTCTCGAAAAGTTAGTTTATCACGAACATGAAAACTCTGCCGCGGCATTCTAAAAAAATAAAGTGTTTTCGGACATAATTTTTCGAAATTCTTCGCACCAAATTAAATATCTCAATTAGTTATTTAATACGGTGCAAAAAAATCGGAAAAATGATGAATATAAGTACTTAATTTTTTTTTAAAATTAAATATCTAATCATAGTGGACTAACTTTATGAAACTGAGGGAGTAACTTTTTTCAAGACATGTATTCTGATCCTATTACAACCAATGCTTGAGTAGTTTGATTCTCTCCTCACATCTCAAATTCTTACCTCAAAGTGTATCATGCCACATTTTAGGAGAGAATTATCACCACGTTTAAGAGAAGATTTGAACTCGCACCATTATCACACCACCACATTTATGAGAAATTTATCACCGTGCCACATTTATGAGAGAATTATCACCGCGTTTAAGAGAAGATTTGAACTCGCACCATTATCACACCACATTTATGAGAGAATTATCACCGCGTTTAAGAGAAGATTTGAACTCACCCCAATTTCACCCCACATTTATGAGAGAATTATCACCACATTTAAGAGGAGATTTGAACTCGCAACCTCGTACCATTATCCAACTTGTGCCGAAATGGTCCTTGGCTGCCATTGTGGAGTTTGAGTGGCCAGCGTGCAGGGCGGACCGAAGGGGTGCAAGCGGAGGCCCAAGCCCTGCACACTACACACACCCCAATTATCCCACTTTTTCTACTATATTTTAGATTTTGTTTGTAAAAATTACGAAGAAATGTCCCCTCAAAATTATGCTATTAATATATAAGGATGATATTTTTTTTGTTAATTTATAAATATATACTCCCTCCGTCCCAAAATGATAATCCATTTTGGGGTTGCGTTCCATTTTCAACTGCTTATATCTTTTAATGTGAAAGTCAAAAAATATGCATTATGGGTCTTGTTTGATACTAGATCTTAATTAGTTTTATTATACAAAAAAAATTAAATCATAAAAATTATTAAAAGATACTCCACTATAAGAAGTTAAAAAGGACACGCAGTCCCAAAATGGACTATCATTTTGGGGCGGAAGGAACATATGATCTAGCCCCCACGATAGATGTTGCGTCCGCCACTGCTAGCTTAGGAGATTTACAGAATAATTTAGGGCTTCGAAAACTTATGAAATATTAAAACACTTCCAAAGATTAATTAGAAGAATTAATCCTATACTATGTATGTACAAACCAATTAGAAAAACTGTTTATTAGTAACTGTAATAATAACCCATGAGAGAAGACAAGACAAATTGTGAGAAGTTTTTCCTCAAGGAGTTTGGCAAAGAATTATTATGAAGTTAGGCAAATATTTACGACTTATCACCACTCTAGAAAAGCACTTTCCCCTCTCAGACAGACTCTTCTGTAGAGATAGTATCAGAGAATATGGATTTTGGAAGGTTATGCCTAGGGCTGCAAATAAGTCGAGCCGAGCTAAACTTTACTGTGTTCAAACTTGTTTATTAAATTTTTGACGAGCTCGAACTCAGTGAAAACTTAACGAGCCAAACTCGAGCCTAGTTGGTCTAGGCTTGACTCGAACTCAAGCTTATTTACGAGCCTTAAAGAATTCACATAGGCTTAAAACAACAAAGAAAATTTTACTTGTATATGTATATATATTTTATATCTATATACATGAAAATAGTCTTAATTTCAAAATAACAGTGAAATATAATAAATTTTTGAAAAGCTAGTGCATTAAGATATCAATTTGAAATAAGAAAGTTATATTAGTTTATTCCTCTAAAAGTTAAACAAGCCTTATCAAGCCGAGCCGAGCCGAGCCGAGTGGTTTTCAGGCTTGTTTGTTAAGATTTTTAATGAACTCGAGCTCCAGCAGAGCCTCAATAAAATCTTAACGAATCGAGTTCAGACAAGCTCTTTTTGAGCCGAACCAAGCCCAGCTTACAAATAGCTTGGTTCATTTGCAGCACAAAGTTTTATATCTATGGCACGAGCATACACTGTCTAGTAACCAAAAAAGAGGGGAAAAACGTCCAGTAGGATCTGGATGTCCTCTGACTAAATTAACTCCTCTGACTAAATTAACCCCTTGAGAGAAGTAACAGATAATGCAAAAATAGGGCTGGAAACGAACCAAGTTACTTGCGAGCAATTCAAGGCTCAACTCGACTCATTTAGTGATCGAACCGAGCCTGAACTCAAGTTTTAGGCTCGTTTAGTAAACGAGCCAAGCTTCACACTCCGAAACTCAGCTCGACTCGAAAAAGCTCAGCACATTTGTATAGGCTCAGCTCGTTCATAGAGGCTTGCTCAGTAAATAATTGGGCTTCCGCTTGTTTACAGCGGAGCCGAGCTCGAGCAAGACAAAGCTTTACTTGACTCGGCTCGTTTTCACCCCTACAAAATCAAGCAGGCCATCATTTCCTGAGAATGCATTATTCTAAGTTTTTCAGAGAGAAATGGTACCAATCCATAGCATCAAAACTCAGTACTCATGGTACTCAACTAAGAGTAAAACAGGAACACTCTTGCATTCATGCATTTCCTTCATCTTATCATATCACAACAATCCGAAAGCAATATACTTTTTGCTGCAAAAATCAGACAGCACAACTCAATTACCTGATATTCTTCAATAGGATATTCTTCAGTGGGAGTCATCCACAGAGCTCTCAAAAATTCCTGCACATCACCGTCATTTCCTTCCACCGTCTAAAAGTCAGTCGGTGAATGCATACTCTTACCCCAAAAATCTACAATGATAACCATTTTGAGTGATACAAGAGGATGCCTAGCTGCGAAATCCAGATTCAAGGCCTCGCCAACCTTGAAGATCTCCAAACAGATGCTTAACATTAGTATAAGAAGGCTAATTAGGCATAAGTTACTCCAAATTTCTGCAGAGGATACGGATATGGGTATTAGCATTTTAAAGCCAACTAGCCAAGTATCCCAGTGAGTATCCATGCACTTGCTCTCTTTAAACCATGCTCAGGTAACCCGAAAACAAACATAACTTGAGGCAATACAAGACAAGTAAATGACAAAACAAACTTTATTCAACAAGTCTGCTCACCAAGAGCATAATTAAGTCACTCATAAACATCCAGGTATCTACAGGGAAACTGGAACGGGAAACGAAACCAAAATAAATAGGTAACATATAAGATGAAGACATCAACCAAACACTGCAACAGAATAAACAGTCTTTGTAACCCCCAACAGAAATCTTGGCTAGTTTTTACGGCTCCATAAACTGCAATCACGTTGAATCACAGATCTACCACGCTCAAATGTAAAGCAGCATGCATTGTGCTCATACGACCTTGGTAATGTGATACACACAGTGGGTGAGTTTTTGGTTTCCACCTTAAAATACCAACTCTGAAGCAAAAAATAGCTTGATCCACCGGAGTAACTTCAGTTTCTTTCTTCGTCGGCTGCGTAACTAGTGTCTTACATTTCTCTGTCCACTTCATAGATCTCTTCCTCCATCTTGATTAAATTACCATCATCAAAAACTAATTTTTGCCATCATACTGCATTTTCTCCAATTTAAAACCACTTAACACTGCTAATTCCATGAACACAGGATGTAAGTTGCCCAACAGCCTAAACTGGGAAAACTTGTTCGAGGTTCTATACAGGAGAATTATAAAGCAACTTTTCCCTCCATGTTTCTTGAGAGAGTTTGGTAAGAAGCAACCTATCGATGCTATCCCAATTTTTTGATTCAGCGACTTTCCGAAAACTTAAACGAGAATACGTAGGAAACAATCCTGTGCAGAAGGCCATAGTAGCAAATGTCTAAAAGCTCTATAACCTCGGCAAAGTCCATACGGAGCTCTCTCCAGACTCCAGACTTCAGCCAAGCAATCCTTCCAATTACCCTGAGATTGGATCTATAACTGGAAGCAGCATAATCATCCTACGCAACTACTCAACTACTTTAAATTACCTTCAGCTGTGTAACGA
Organism: Gaultheria prostrata; assembly: GCA_036023075.1. Classification (NCBI taxonomy): domain Eukaryota; kingdom Viridiplantae; phylum Streptophyta; class Magnoliopsida; order Ericales; family Ericaceae; genus Gaultheria; species Gaultheria prostrata. Next base: position 17,038 of record JAXBDA010005185.1, read on the forward strand.
TAGTTCTTGGGAAAGAGAACCTCCTAAATATAACCTATCCCTAGTTCCAACCAACCAGCATATATGCCATACACCCTATAATATAACTGGCCCCTTTCCCTAATTCATACTAGTCCTTGTTGAGCTTACGTACTGGGGCTGGTCTCTCGAATACTGATGTTAACCGGCTTCCATCCAGACTGGTTAGGAGTCATCCACTTCTTTCCGTTGATCAACAGGTGTAAAATTTGGAGTATGTCACCCAAGGCGTGCTCTTTTAAGCACATCTTCTTCATAATAGTAGCAGCTTCATACCTAATCAAGGAATATGAGAGAAACTCTGCAGTCAGATGAGATCCAAGGAGGACAAAGCAACTTGAAGAAAATGAGATGGCATTTATCATTGGGAGATGCTAACCACTACCTAAATGGATGGTGGATAGCCAGGCCCAGCCCTGAGATTTTCGGGACCCTAAGCCAGATTTGAAAATGGGGCCTCTCATTTGTTGCTATATAATGTTCCACATTAAACACAAGAACAGCCTTTTGGCTCAGTGGCACGCTACTTGCTACTGTGTTGCACCCTAAGATCATGTGTTCGATCCTCTGTGATGTCATTTTGAAGCCTTTTTTGTACAAAGTTCAAGAAAAGTAAGCATGAAAACAGAAGGAAGCAGGGATCGAACACCCAATCTCACAGAAAGTTAAGGTGCTACCGACCCACTAGAAGCAGGGATCGAACTCCCAATCTCACAGAAAGTTAAGGTGCTACCGACCACTACGGCAGACCGACCTATGTGTAAAGCTAACGACATAAATAACATTTATTATAATCCTACGTTTGGGGGCGCCCTATTATTGGCCGAAAACTAAAGGCCCTAGGCCGCCACCGGGCCTATTCCCAGGGCTGGCCCTGTGGATAGCCTTGATATATGTGTGGAAAAAAAAAAGTAAATGTAAAGTCTCTTGAAATTCCTCCAACATGTATTGCAATGCAAATAATCTGTCTTTATCTCCAACTTAACTCCAATGGGCAATGGTTAGCAAGACCCTTAATCATTTGCATAAACGTATATTGGTTAGTGTAGAAATGTTTTGACGTTTACGAAATGTGTCTTGGCAATGTGTATTTACCTGCATTCAGAATTCATCATTGCAAATCTTCCGGTGGAGGATATTAAAAATTTCCGAATTTCATGCCACGTTGCATCTGGGTACTGGTTAGGATTGCCCCCTACGGGGTTCACACATTTCCATAACTTATCATTCTTACCCACATACAACTGCAAAACATGTAGAGTCTGCTTTACAACTAGCTGCTGCTCAACCGCTTTCTGTAGGGCTTGCTTAACATCAGTATTGCGGTGCTTAGGGTCTCCATAACGTATGCAATCAGCTATATTTGCTTCAGTCGGCGTAATCTTTTCTGTTTTCAGAGTGTTCAAAGCGAGTAAAACTACCCCAATCATGCCTTGGACATGTTCAGGAGGTTTGGGGCATCCTGGACTCCCCCATACACCATTTGCAGAAATGTTAGTGGGTCCCACTGCCGAGGAAGATGAAGGAAGAAATTCAGGACCATTGGGGCGCCTATTGCTTGATGTGTCATGGTAAACAGGGGGTGCATTGTGAACAGTGTGTCCTCTTTGCGGACTGTTGGAATTTGCATGGTTTGGAGACTCAAATACGTAACTTTGTTTCATTTCTGCTCTGTTTTGTGGTTGAGAAGTAGAAGGGTTGTAATCACTGGAGTAGTATCCAGAAATACTTAGTTTACCGATATCAGGCACAGTTGTTGGAGGGCCCGATGTATAGCTTGGTCCATTAGGCCTCGGAGTCATTGATTGAGGTTTACTGATGTCAGGCACAGTTGTTGGAGGACCCGATGTATAGCTTGGTCCATTAGGCCTCGGAGTCATTGATTGAGAAGCATGGGCCCACTGATCAGGTGGACGCACATTAGGAGGTGTAAAAGGAGGTTGCAAAGGGAGGTTATTTGGCCTTACTGACTGGGAATAATGGTTTTGGTGGTAAGTGCTCTGAGGATTATTGCTGTTGGTCCAGGAAAGGTCAGCATTTCCTGGAGTGAAATTCGGAGGGGGCCCACTGAAGGGAATTCCGTGATTATAAACACCAGATGATTCATTGGGGTCGTTGAATTGCTTAGCACGCATATATCCAGGTTGGCGGTTGTTCGCGTTATTCTGATGTTCTTGAACCCCCATTTGCATGCTTGAACTTCTTGAAAGATTTGGTTGACTCATGTTTCTCTGATTCCTTTTCCCTTTATGTTTAGGATCGGGTCCCTTCCCTGCGTTTGGGAACTTCTGAGGACTTTCGTAGAAGGATGCCGCCTGTTGGTTTATCTGAGTAGGCTCAGAAACTGGAATATGTAATGAATCAGAGTTGGGTAAATAGCTAGAGCCACCTAAAACAAATTGCGGTGAGTCAACATTTGAAACTGGTGGTCCTCCGGCCAAAAGACTTGTCCAGAGCCATACACTCTTTGCAGCAGCAACGAGAGGTGCAGATGCCTTCTCAGGTTGTGCTAGGAGAATATTGTATTTCCTCATCCGTAATTGATGCAGAGCATTAGAGAAGTCTCGATCCCCAGAAATTAACAAATAGTTTGCAGGTGCAGAATTGTCAACAGCCCAGAATAACATATCTACTAGTATCTTCTTGTCACTTGCATCTTTAACACCTGTCCCATTGAATCCAAGTTCAAATTTAGAAGTCATGAAGTTAACAAGATTATAGAGCTAGCAGGCAACGAGGTTAAAAGGAAAGAAAGGAAAAATCAGAGCGTATTACAGAGAAACACAGACGGTGCTAACTCCTAATTTTCTTTTACACGCAACTGGGAGTTCATCACATTATACAGACATTCCGCAATCTTGCTTCAAATTACCCAATCCAAGTCTTTACAAAGCCATTACTTTCCCAAAGGTATTAAGGAACATTATGTATCCAGTAATAACTGAGAAAAAGCAACATCATCCAGAGGAACTATAAGTTTAACTCCCAATCATGGTAAAGCAAAACCTCAGCCCTAGCCAACACTGAATAAAGGCAAATGGGTACACACACTACACTACATAACTCAACTAGAATGGTAAATCATTAGAAAATACGATAGTCTTTAGTGTAAAACAAACACTAAAATTTCTAACGCAGTAGTATCTAAACCCTCCATGTATTCAAAAACAATTTCGCACAAGAAAAACTCATTTATCACAATACTAAATTATAAAACGTACTCCAACAGAAAAGGCAAAAAAAAAAAACTCCAGTATTCTTTTTTTCTTTTGAACGGCAAGAAAGGGAACTCCAGTATTCAAATGATTACTGTACATTGAATCCGAATAACTTACAGACTTTCCAGCTCCCACAAAAAAAATGATTTTTTAATTATAAAGAAGGTGAAGTGATGAATTCACATCATAAATATAATATATAGCGAATCCCAAAATTCAAAAGATGACATTCAAGCAAAGAATATTCTAGAAAAAAGGAACTGTGTGTCCAAAACAAAGGTGGATGATGCCAAGAGGAAGTTACCAAACTGCCTAGAAAGCAAACACAAAAGTAACTAAAACGAGAGAGAGAGAGAGAGAGAGAGAGAGAGAGAGAGAGAGAGAGAGAGAGTCAAAATGAAAATCCAATTTCTTTTCTAGAAAGAGAGATTTCATCACAACAGCCAATGAGGAGCTCAAGATCTACATATAAATACAGAATTATAATCAAAAAATGATTTTTTAATTACAAAGACGGTGAAGTGATGCGGACTCGAAGTATTCACTTCATAAATAGAATATATAGGCAATCCCAAACTTCACAGATCACATTCAAGCAAAGAATATTCTAGAAAAAAGGAACTGTGTGTCCAAAACAAAGGTTGATGATGGCAAGAGGAAGCTACCGAACTGCCTTGCAAGCACATACAAAAGTCACCAAAACGAGAGAGAGAGAGAGAGAGAGAGAGAGAGAGAGAGAGAGAGAGAGAGCAATAGAAAATCGAAATGAAAATCCAGAAGAGAGATTTCATCACAAATCACAACAGAAGTTGAAGAGCTCAAGATCTACATATAAACACAGAACCATATATACATATCTCCTCATATAAACACATTTTTATATATACACACATGTCACATCCATCCAATTAACTACGTTATCTCCATAATCAATATCAAAATTGAATCAAAAGCTCATGAAGTCAAGATTACGCTCTAAACTATTGCAATCCGAGATCAAAAGACTCAACCTTTCTTTGAACTCCGACTAGTTCATCCAAAATTACAAAACATCTTCATCTCTCTTTAAACCTAAAACCACATATACATATATACGTATTTGCAAATAAGTATCAACAACGTTATCTGCACAATCATTGCGAAAGACAATCAAAAGACACAACTTTTACTTGAACTCGACTGATTCTTTCAAATTTACAGAACATCGGTATCAACATACAAACACTTTAAACAAGCGCACATAGAAACGAACATATACATATATATACATAACCAAACCGAGACATAATTATGTCTCAATTGAGGGTCGGCTATATAAATATACATACATATATATACATATAATTAAATTATATATATACATAAGGGCGGTTCCATTGACACAACTTTTGACACAACAACTTTTGACACAACAAACGTAAACCACTCATTTTGGAGTCCCACGCAAATGATCGGAATCGTGCAATTTGTTTTAAAAAACGTGCTTTTGGGTACCCGTAGGGACTGATCGGTATTGTCCCTATATTTGACAGGATAAAACTGAATGAATCGATCAAATCGATCAAGCCCATATCCGAGTTGATTTTTCACGGATTTATCACGGAGACTCTTAAAAACATGTTTTAAACAAATTGAACTGCTCGGATTATTAGCTTAGGATTCCAATTATTGTTATGTCAAAAGTACCGGCCAATCGGATCGCAAAATCCAACTATTCAAACAAATCATGTCCAAATTCATCCAATCTACTACGTTATCTTCAAGATCAAATTCCAATCCGAGATCAAAAGACGCAACTTATACTTCAACTCGACTATCGACATACAAAAACATACACATACATATATATATTCACACGCGCGCACATATGCATATAAATATACCTGCAGGGACATGGTTGAGGGCTATGCCGGTGCTATTGAGGGCTTGTTGAACCGTGGCCGGGATCCGAGTGGTATCCCCGTAAGCGGAGACGGAGACGGGCCCACAGTAGTTCATGTTAGCAAGCGCGCTGGTTATGTTCTGAGTGATCGAGTGTGGTTCGCACCCTCTAGGGACGGCGCAATTCTCGATGTCCCACCACACAGATATCTTCGCCTTGTGGTAGCCCGCCTCCGCCAAATCGGATCCTCCGCCGTTGCTGCCGCCGGCGCCTCCCATCGTCACCGGTGATTGCGCTTGATGATAGAGTAGTGGTAGTGGTGGTGGTGGAGGGAGGAGTAGGTTTAGTGGGACGAGTAGCGGCGCACGATAGCGAATCTAGATGCAAGTTCTTCCCCTTTTTCTTTCCTGCCTCTCTCTCTCTCTCTCTCTCTCTCTTCTGTCTCTCTCTCTAGACTGAGTGGCAGACCAAAGTCGGGCAAGTATATAATGGGAGTCATGGGACGGGGAAATTGCTTTTGGTGGTTGAATTACGGTTGTGTCCCTGATGATTCGATGAAAGGACTAATTATTGGATACTCGTAGAGTACCGTATCGCATTGTCATAGAGTATTCTCCACAAATAAAAGATCGTCGTTATAATATGTGAGTCACTCTTTTTCTTTTAAATTTTTATTACCGGGAAATTTGTTGATACGTAAATAATTTGACGTGCTACGAAGACGATGTCACGTAATACTCCAGGAGCGTTGAGTAATTGCTCCGGACGAAGGTGATGAGAGTTTACCTCAAGTCTTGACGTGCGGTGTGGGATTTGACTCCTACATGCCCACGAATTCCACATAAAAGATTTTCTTTTCCGAACATGAATACAAGTATTTATTTAGATTGATTACAATATTATAGAGATTAGGGATATTTAGATTTAATTAATTTTGGGGATTTTTTAATTTATTTAATAGAGTGAATTTTATTTTCAGTTGTTGGTCGTCTTGATAAGAAAAAACTTTAAAGTAAAAATATTATGTTCAAAATTAACTTTTTAAAAAATTAGTTTTGCACGTAATTTTTTTATTTTTTAGATTTCTCTCGACGAACTACTGATCTCCATAAATTGACACAAAATTAACAAATGCAATTTTTTTTAATGAAGGCAAAAAATAATCACCAATGATTATTAAGCTAAACTAGCCCTTAGAACATCTCCAATCCTTAGTAAAAAAAATTGGGGGAAATTTTGGTCGAATCTAGTGTTTATCAAGTTCTTTTTCCTCCAAATATGAGTCAAAATGACATGTTTCTAAATGATAAAAAATTGAAAGAGTGTTAAAGAAAATTTGGTAAGGATTTGGACCACCCCAAAATTAAGAATAATGAGTAGAAGAGTTCACCGTACTACTAAGGCCCAGTTTTTCAATTGATAAAATCTTGTGAGGAAGAAAGTTGATAAAATCTCAGATTTTTTATTGCAAAAATCTGAGATTTTATCAAAAAAAATTCCTCGTTTGATAAAATCTAGGGTTGATTTGATTTTATCAAAATCTAGTAAAATCAAGTGGGAAACTGGGCCTAAGAATATTGATTTTGAAAACTCAAGGAAAGAACAATCCTCAATTAACCACATTCAACATTCAAAACTGCAAAGAAAGAAATTGAAGATTCCCTCATTCTATGATCGACTAGGGCTTACCTATGCCCAAAGGCACGACACCGACACACCACGTTCTGAATACTCCACTATTTTAATAGATTATCTTTCCTCTAAAAAATTGTGTCATGCACGGGAAAAAACTGAATTCTTCAGCAAAATAGAGTGTCATAGAATTAGTTTATTAGATTCATACTATATCTGAGTTTAATAGAGTCCATCAAATGCAAAATTCCCTTACATGAACTCTGTGTCCAAAACCCTAATCTGATGGAAGATAGCCCACTAAATAAATATTGTGGAGAAATATAGAGAGGAAGAGAGTGCATCAACCCCAACAATAACCTCCAATGAACAGAGGAAGAGACTCATGTTGATGCAAATGTCCAAATCCGAAGAGAGGGAGAGAGAGAGAGAGCAGGGCCGGTCCAAGCGCTTTGAGTGCCCTAGGCCTAATCGAAAAAATGTGCCCTAAATTTTTTTATTTGGGTAAAAAAAGAGTCATAGTATAGTTCATTTTTTAAAAATGTTGGAGTGCCCCCAAAATTGGCCCTTTTTGGAGTGCCCTAGGCCCAGGCCTTGGACCTAGGCCGGCCCTGGGTGAGAGAGAAGAGAGAAAACGTTTGATACTTTTTTTTTTTATAAGAAAAAGTAACGATGTAAAAATGACGGGAAAAGTTATGTGCATACCGAAAAAAGGAAACATTGCCTATGGAATAAAGAGAAAGAAGAGTAACCAGCGAGACTAGAGTTCGAGCCTCAGCGGAAGGGTTTGAAGTTTAGGGCTATGGATAGCTTATCGACTCCCTCTTGACTAATCATTAACTTCCGCGCTAACCCCCACTAATGTATATGGAATGACAAAAAATAAAATAAAAATAAAAATAAAAAGAGAGAGAAAGAAGAGTAAATTGATTAGGGGAATATTCTCTGTTATCTCTTTAAGAAAATGATTAGGGGAATATTTTCTGTTATCTGTTTAAGAAAATGATTTCCGAGAAAAGAAACATTGCCAATTCGAGTTGTTGATTGCTCGGATGGACGACTCGGATGAACGGAACAGAAAATTGGGACACATTGTTTGAGACAGCGGATCTGCTATCGAGAGAAATAGGGGTAGATTGATTAAGGAGATATTCTTTGTTATCTCTTTAAGAAATAATCTGACGGCTATAACTTTATATAAAATACGATTAGACGGTTGTAGATGCTTCTACATTAATATGGGTAATCATTTTCCGTTGTATTTTGTTATATAGATGTTTTCAATTTTAAAAGGAAATGAAAAGACTCACTCTGTTTTGGATTGACTGTATTTTTCACAAGGTAAAGAGCATTTTCAATCCACTACTATTTTTATTTTTTTTATCACTTCAGGGGTGATTTGGCAACAAAAAAAAAACTTGTTTTTTGGTTTATTGGTTTACGTAGCAATAAACCAAAAAACTCATTTGGTTCAAATTGTGGTTTATTCCACTGTTTAAAGAGAACTCATGTGGTTTATTTGTCAAACCACTGTGGTTTATTCCGATTTATTCCCCCCAAATAAACCAAAAAACAAGTTTTTTTTTTTTGCCAAATCACCCCTTCAATCCACTACTAGTTGAATGGACACTCTTAGCAATAATAAGGCCTCCTTTGGCAAAAAAAAAAACAACAGAAATTA
>JAXBDA010005186.1:8024-25464 GCA_036023075.1 Gaultheria prostrata
AAAAATAGTTCCTTAGTTTTTTACGATATTCTTTCTCCAAACGAGCAAGAACGAGGAAATGTGCTTCATTTTTGTTCACTAGCTGAAATTTTCCTGCGAATAACTTTGCCTCACAATTTCTAAATTATTTTGTCGTTGATTAAGGAACTTGACTATGAAATGGTTTTCACAGGAAATGAATGCTGTGAGAGGTTGGCATATTATGGTATGGGCACCAATCTGGTGAACTATCTTGAGAAACGTCTCAACATGGGGAATGTCAAGGCATCAAAGAGTGTCACAAATTGGTCAGGAACCTGCTACATCACACCCTTGATCGGAGCTTTTCTAGCCGATTCATACCTGGGTCGATATTGGACAATTGCCAGTTTCTCAATCCTCTACGTGTTTGTAAGTATTCCCAACGATTGTTTTGGAAGCTAAAAGGCTAGATTTATATTCACGAAGTCAATCAAGCATTGCAAACTTGAATATATTTTCATGTGATGTATATCGTGAATCAAGTTGTCCATAAGTTTCATCAATTTAATGTCTCAGTCAAGCTGCCTCAAGATTTCAATTGTTGCATGATTGCCAGTAACCTAACTTAATGCTGTTGTAGAAATTGATGAACTTCTTTGGCATTGTAGGGGATGACACTCTTAACACTATCGGCTTCAGTCAAAGGACTTAAACCATCGTGCGAAAACGACGTTTGCCATGCAACATCATCCCAAACTGCTATCTGCTTCGCAGCACTCTACTTAATTGCTCTTGCGACAGGTGGAATCAAGCCGTGTGTCTCGTCCTTTGGTGCAGACCAATTTGATGAAACCGACGAAACAGAGAAAAAGAAGAAGAGCTCCTTCTTCAACTGGTTCTACTTTTCAATCAATGTGGGCGCGCTCATTGCTTCCTCAGTTTTGGTTTGGATACAGATGAATGTGGGGTGGGGATGGGGGTTTGGTATCCCTGCAGTTGCGATGGCGATTGCAGTTGTGTTTTTCTTTTCTGGTAGCCGGTTATATCGGATCCAGAAACCAGGTGGGAGTGCCTTGACGCGGATGTTTCAGGTGGTGGTTGCTTCCTTGAGGAAATCAAATGTAAAAGTCCCTGAAGATAATTCGCTTCTCCATGAGACTAAGGATGTTGAATGCAACATTACTGGAAGCCGCAAGCTTGAGCACACGAAAAAGTTGAGGTAATTATGTTAAATAGGTATTGCCGATGATGGAAAACGTGATATGTTACCTCCAAGGCCCTGAAATTAGTCGAGATGCGCGCAAGCTAGCCCGAACATCCGGTTCTTAAAAAAAAAAAAAAAAAAAGGCCAAGTTGGATCCTTAGCTTCCTAGCTTTCCTTTAACTCATTATAGCTGGAAACCTATCTAAAATGTAGCCATTTTTTAGTTCTACATGTCACAAAAATGTGGAATTCCATTTACACGGGATCTCTGCAGAATAGACTGATGTTTAATCCTTGATCTTATCACTTCTTAGCAAAACGCCCATCGAGGCAGCTTAAGATTGCAAAAATGTCATTGCTCCATCACTCAATATAATGCTTGTGCTAGATTAGAGGTATATTTCTGCCTTAAATGCTAGACTAGCTCAAGATCCGGGTTATAAATATAGGTCGTCATGTCTTGTATCGGTCGTTTTGTTATGTGATTTTGGACCTTCAATATTTTTATTTTACTATGATTGGCCGATAATGTCCGTTGTTGGTTAATATGTAGCCGTATGACCGAATACTGTTACGTATCCTGATACTGCAATTTAATTTCCAGAATGGACATGGGGATTTCTCTATTTGGTTGGAACTTGTGTTCTTCTACGGGACATGCTAATCTTACTTCAAATTTTTGGGTCTCCAGTTTTTCAGTTTTTTCCATAGTTGCTAATTACAACAACCATCTTCCAGATTTTTTGACAAGGCTGCGGTGGAGATCGAATCTGACCACATAAAGGGCTCTGCTAACCCATGGCGACTCTGCACCGTCACCCAAGTCGAAGAACTCAAGACCATCATTCGGTTACTCCCCATCTGGGCAACTGGAATTGTTTTCTCCACTGTCTACAGCCAAATGAGCACCATGTTTGTTCTCCAAGGCAACACAATGGACCAGCACATGGGTCCAAGGTTCAAAATTCCATCCGCGTCCCTCTCCATCTTTGACACCCTCAGCGTCATCTTCTGGACCCCGGTGTATGATAAACTCATCGTGCCATTCGTAAGAAAGAAAACTGGTAATGAACGCGGATTCACTCAGCTCCAACGCATGGGAATTGGCCTCGTCATTTCCATTTTCTCCATGGTTGTCGCAGGTGTATTAGAGGTAATTCGCCTCGACTATGTTCGAAGGCATAACTACTATGATCTAGAGGAAATTCCAATGTCCATATTCTGGCAAGTCCCTCAGTACTTCCTCATTGGGTGCGCGGAGGTTTTTACTTTCGTCGGGCAACTGGAGTTTTTCTATGACCAGGCACCTGATGCGATGAGGAGCATGAGTTCAGCTATCTCGCTCACAACTGTTGCATTGGGGAATTACTTGAGCACTCTCCTCGTTACGGTTGTGACGAATGTGACCACAAGGCACGGGAACCCCGGTTGGATTCCGGATAACTTGAATCGGGGCCATCTTGACTATTTCTACTGGCTTTTGGCTATTCTCAGTGTGATTAATTTCTTTGTGTACCTTTGGATTTCCCAGTGGTACACTTACAAGAAGGCCAAAGGAACCGCTTTGTGATGGTGGTAGGGATGAAAACTTTTCTGTGTTTGGTTGGTGATTGCTTTTGTTTGGTTATGTTTCTGCTGTTTGTTTCATGGCTTAAAATTTAAATTAATTACTTGGTGATTGAACTGCTTGTAGATAATTAACAAAAGTTATTTGAATTACCATAAGCCCAGTATTTGCTTCATCTCTCTCTCTCTCTCTCTCTCTCTCCTGAGTATCCTTCCAGAGGTTCTGGTATTGAAAATGTCAGATCTATGAAAATAGACAAGGATAGGTGTAGCCATCTTCTACTCAGGTACCACAATTGTTGGTACAATAACGCATAGTTACCTGACATAGGGGTATCGATAAGGTGTAGATGGTCATGTGGAGCCCACTCCGAGGTCACACACATGAATGTTACTCCCTCCGTTCATTTTTAAGTGTGTTACCTGAGAATTCCAACTATTTTTCTCTCACATCAACTTTTACAACTACTTTCCATTACTTACCCTTATCTATATAATAATACCCACTAACTTTTTAAAAAGGAATATACTTTTAAGGGCAAAATAGGAAATGTACCCACTAACTTTTCAAAACACACTTATTAAGGGATAATCCAAAATGGAAATGTACACACTATAAAAGGAACGGAGGGAGTATTGTTTAATAATTTCAAAATTATTTTTTGAGTGACCATTTAAAATATTAGCTCAATTGGATAAATGTAATTACTTGATTCAATCTTTCAGTTTTTAATTCATGCTTTAGGATCTTGAAGTCTAAATGAACCGTTGCAAGACAAGTACTTCTAGTTATCCGATTGAGATCAATTTAAACTCAAACTCTCATAATATCTCGCTGGAATTACTTGCGGGATTAAGTTGAACCAAATAAGATTTGACTCGCTGGAGTAACTCAAACCGAACGAGGTCTAACTTGTCGGAGTGGAAAATCCGTTCGGCAATCTGTTTTGAGAGAGAGAGAGAGAGCGAGCGAGCGAGCGAACGCAGTTGAGGCTACAATGACTCGTTGGGCATGGCCAGTCACTGCAGCAAAAAGAGGAAATGGCAAGGCTGTACAGGGAACAGGAGAAGGAAACTTGGGCTTGCCATTTTGTCCACATCGGAGCTTTGCCGAGGCGGCTGGAGATGCTCTAAGGAAGCCAATTTGAGTAAGGGGTTATGTTGTTATTCTTTCATTTAGCCTTATCCCTGGTATATTCATGAATCAACAACCTAGCTAAAAGGTAGTTTTAGCTATTTTGACCAGCAACAGCCTCGATTTGCCAACTTCTCTCCCTATAATATTTTCACCAATAAATCTCAAGAAATATGTTGGAATGACTCGCCAACTACATCAAATACTTTTCTACAAAAGTACAGTCTTTCTTACTTTATTAATATTCTGTCTCCTCACTATAAATTTAAAAGATAGTATAAAATTTGTATACTTAGAGCATCAATATCAGCATGTTTACTTTAACTCAAAAGTTAAAGTAGAGAGCAAGTCAGCCTCACCAAATGCCTCACCAATTTGCTATATTTTTTAAGTTTGCTACAGTAACACACCAAAAGAGGTGATCTACTATTCATGCACCAAAAGAGGAGGAGAGAGGGAAGAGTAAAAGTTGGGAAAGAGAGTCTGATTTTGTGAATTTTTAATAAAGTGATTTGCTAAAGTTTGAATAGAGAATCCGATTTTGTGAGTTTTTGAAAAAGTGACTTGCTAAAATATAAAAGATGTTTTTAAGGTTAAATTTGATGTATAATTTGATGCTCCTAATAAGGATGCTCTTAAGGAAATAAAGAGAAGAGCTAGAAATGTTGGAGTCTGAATCAGAAATTGACTTAGTATTCCAGAAACTGACTTATTGACAATAAGTCGGTGGAATTGGCTTATTGATTAACATTAGTTTAATGTATGGTGAGAGAGTGACCTGTCTCATAAAACACAACAAGTCAATTTTGAGTTTATGTCAGTTTTGTGGAACAACCTTAATTAAAACATTAACCTACAACTCAATAGGAATTTTAACAAACAAATTTTTTTTTTGGACCAGGACATCTAACTCCATAGACACTCGGATAAAACAAAAAAAAAAAACCTCCATGTAGAGAGACACTGTAAAGCAAGGTCAATTCAACAAGCAAACTAATGAACGGGATATATATATTCAAACTAGATAAGGCACATTGAATGGGAGGCTCTAAAGAACACTTCTTTCTTCTCTCTCTCTCTCTCTCTCTCTCCCTCTCCCGAAAATGATGATTTCCCTCAAAGCCCTGCAAAACCCCTTCACTCCAACCAAGCATGCCCTTTTCCACACAAGAGTACTCTCCCACACCAAGAATCCCACACTAATCTCACTGTGCAAATCCAAAGAATCCAATTCAGAGGAATCCCCACCTGAAGGAGATGTTCGAAAACAGGAACTGCTTGCCAGAATTGCAATGCTTGAAGCCCAGAAAGTACGTCTCGCCGATTACTTAGACGAGCGATCTGCTTATCTGACAAAATTCGCCGAAGAAGCCAATGCCGAGATCGATCAGTTTGGAGAAACTGCTCTTAGAGATCTCAATGAAGCCAGTGCCAAGGTCTCCTCAACTTCTTAAACTGTTTTGGATGGTACTCATAATATGTTTCCTAGATTCTCATCTTAAAAGACGCAAAAAACAAAAAAAGTAGTAGTTGACAGTATAGGAAACTTAGTTTTCTCGGATTTCTAATGAAAACACCATTTATTTTTCATGTTTCGCAAAAATCATTGGGCTAAAAATTGAATGGAATATCAAAACGGCGATTGGTCTTGTTTACAACAATAACAGTACCTATGTAATCCCCAATTGACATGGGAGGGAGAACTAGAAACAAATCAAACATTTTGCAATACATGCACAAAGTGAGTGCAATCATAAAGTTTTCTCACTGAAATAACAATCCCTTACTGGTGCTCTGGACTTTGAATGAAGAAAGCAAGGTTATGAGCGAAAATTGAGTACGGTAGGTCTCTAGGCTTGACCTCTCTGATGCCTTCCAGTTTTGATTTGGGGACGTGTTTCCACGGCACATCACCCTTGAGTTCCTCGATTCAATCTCTTGTTTTCAACAATAAAGTTTTAAGAAGTGTCTTGCAAAACTGATTCTAAAAACCACAAGTAACCAGAACCCCTGGTTCATATCATTTGTGTTTTACAGATAATGGCGGACCTAGACAGCCAAATGCAAGCATTTGAAGAATCTGCAGAGTTGAGCAAAGCTGAAATTGAGGAGAACGAAAAGAAGTTAGCAGAATTTGAAGGCAAAATACAGAAAGACAGGAATGAAGGGCTATTCTTTAAGAACTTGGGGCAGGGGAAGCCAATTGATAAACCAAACGCTAAAGAGGTAATGCAGAGGATTAAGGAGAGTACCATAGACAGTGCCGGATCAAAGACTAGGCGGAATATTTACCTCATATTGATTGGCTTGGTCGCCACTGGGATTGTTGATTCGTTGATCTCTTCTTCAACTAGATGGCAAAAGGGTGCGATTCTTGGAATGATTTTGGTGGGTTTGGTTTCTCAACTCAGCTACGAGCAAAAGATATTGTCAGAAACAGAAAAGGAAAAAATTGAGGACAAGAAAGATTGATGTCCTTTCTTCCCTCAGTCTAATTGATTTGTTGTAGCACTTTTAACCACATACAAATATAGCATGAGATATAACTCCAAGTGTGATCTTCCAACTTAGGGCTGATACATCAAGCAACTTTACTTTTGCATCATCAACTAGTTTTGGTCATATTTCTTTATCACCAAAACCCATGTAACTTAGTTACTGTGTATGATGCTTTACCAAAAATCGAACCCTTTAATGCATCATTTTGCTGAACACAATAGACACAGGTCGCTTTGATCCATTTAGTAAGTTAAACCACTACCCTTGATTAGAAGAGGCTTAAAAATCCATCTGTTTTCTACTCAAAGTTGTTCTTTATCAGGAGTGAGAAGTGCACAGGAAATTTGCTAGCAAAAGCATAACGCATTCAAACTAAAATCTCCAATGCATTTAAGGATAAAACTGTGATATATAATGATGCATAAGGCCACCTTGTTTAGCTTAGCAGTCATGTGAGTGAGTGCCGCAGATTCTTGAACTAGCAACCATGGTTCCAAATTCCAAATCTAGCAGGCGTGACTAACCCTGAACATGTGTAACGAAGTACATGAGCAGCGAGGCTAGGCATTGGGTAGCAGAAATCACCATTTGCCAACTAGTCAAAATGGACAACAATTTTGAGACAGCCAAAGTCTACTGGTGGGTTTGGTTTCCCAACTCATCTACGAGCAGAAGATATCGTCAGAAATGCAAAGAACAGTAAAGGAAAAAATTGAGGACAAGAAAGATTGATGTCCTTTCTTCCCTCAGCCTAATTGATTTGTTGTAGCACTTTTAACCAAATACAAATATAGCATGAGATATAACTCCAAGTTTGATCTTACAACTTAGGGCTGATACATCAAGCAACTTTACTTTTGCATCATCAACTAGTTTTGATCATATTTCTTGATCACCAAAACCCACGTAACTTAGCTACTGTGTATGATGCTTTACCAAAAATCGAACCCTTTTATGCATCATTTGCTGTATGCATTATTTTTTGAGGACTATAGACACAAGGAAGCTTTTATCCATTTCGTAAGTTAAACTACTACCCTTTGATTAGAAGAGACTTAACAATCCATCGGTTTTCTACTCGAAGTAGTTCTTTATAAGCACATTGCATTCGAACTATAATCTCCAATGCAATAAAGGACTTAAACTGCTTTATATGACTATGCAAAACATTCTGAAGGACACCTTGTGTAGCTTAGCAGTCATGTGAGTAGCAAGGCTAAGCATTGGGTAGCAGAACATGTTTCCATATACCAAACTTACCAGGTGTGTCAAACCCAGAACATGTGTAACAAAATACATGAGTAGCAAGGCTAGGCATTGGGTAGCAGAAATGACCATTTGCCAACTAGCTGACTATAATTCAACCAAGTACCTGCAGCAATGGTAACATTAGTAAACTTGGCTCCTACAGCAGAAATTACAAACTTACACAATTACAAGTAAAGATTTCAGAAATAGTGACTCTTACCGCAAAGAAATTCCAATGCAGTAATAAGCATTTGGCGACAAATTCAAACAGCTGTGGAGACTCAGGCTAATGGTGATTGGTGCATCAATAATTACCTGGATTTTGGCAGCTAAATTGCAAATGCAAACAACTTAGGAAAACATAGAGTAGCAGGGAGTATTGGAATCTTGCTTTCCAATACATCTAATGCAAGGATCATGTCACAGGCCCATGATTCAGCACAGCTCTTACAAGTATGTTCCATGTGATGAAAGTAGGAACAATCCCCCTAGCCGAAGCATCATTCAAGAACACAATGGCATCATATATTCTGTTACAAGAACAAAGCCCCTTCAGGACAATATTATAAGAGATTATATCTGGTTGTAGCCCTTTCCCTAAAATTCGTGCCCAGATAATAGACGCCTTTTGGCATTCTCGTGTTTTGTAAAGCCCCTCCATTAGGGTATTGTGAGTCACAAGATTTGGAACACATTGGTATTCACTCATTTTCGAATATAAGCGCACAGCATCTTCCACTTTGCCTACAGAGCATAGGCCATGAATCATAATATTGTGCATTATCACATCAGGCCGCAAACCCTGACTGAGCACTTGAAACCACAAGTTAATGGCCATGTCGACCTTCTTACTTTGACAGAGACCATCTATCAACAGGCTATAAGTGATCATGTCTGCCTTCCATCCTTTTTCCACCATTTCCTTCACAAAGTTGTAGGCTTCCCCGTATCTCTCCACTTTGCATAGTCCATTAATGAGGGTGTTGTAGGTAACAACATTTGGGGAGCTATCCTTTTTTACCATTTCTTTGAATAGCCGAATAGCATCCTCAATTTTGGAACTTCGGATCAATCCATTTAACAGTGTATTGAACACTTGCGAATTTGGCTGACAGCCATGCTCTCTCATTTCGTCAATCAGGCGAATCGCTTCACTCAACCTTTGTTCTCCACATAGCCCATTGATCATGGATGAATATGCAAAAATATTTGGAGCATCTCCTCTATCTTTTGCCTCTTTTAGGACCAGTAAAGCCCTGTTCAAGTACCCATTCTTACACAATCCATGAATCAGAACACCATAAGTTGTGGAATCTACCATACAATCATTCTCAGCAACGTGTTCCCATAGAGAAATTCCTTCGTCCACCATGCCAATCTCAAACAACCCTCCAATGAAAATATTAAAACTCACAGCATTACGTTTTCCCTCTTTACCCATCAAATCCCACAACTCAAAAGACTCTTTAATCATTGCAGCTTGACAATAGCCATTGAGCAATGCATTATACACCACGACATCCGGAGATACCCCACTCTCAACCATTTCTCTATACACTCTCGAAGCCCCATCCACATTTCCACACTTACACAACCCATGAATCAAACTGCTATATGTAAACAAATCCTGTTTCTGATCGTTCTTCTTAAGTCGCTGCCAAAATTCCAGACTCTCGTCGAACTTCCCACACTTGCACAACCCACTAATCACAACATTGTACGTAACAACATTTGGACGCACACTCGAATCCTTTAGCAACCTCTCCCAAATCCCTATGCCACCAACAGAATCACCTTTCTTGAAAAACCCATCAATCAAAATGTTATAACACATCACATCAGGACTCACCCCTCTCTCAGACATTTCATCAAACACCTTCAACGCATCCTCTAAACACCCACTCTTCGCAAGCCCATTTATCACAGTTCCATAACTAAAAACATCAGGCTTAAAACCCCACACCCACATCCACTCCAACAACTCCTTCGCCTCATCGAACCGCCTCTTCTTACACGAAATCTTAATCAAAACATTGTAAGTCTCCAAATTCGGAGCCACACCCATTTTTTCCAAGTGCTTAAAAAACAACTCTGCTCTGTCCCACTGTTTAGACACAACTAATGCGTTCAACAAACAGTTGTACGACCTTATACCCGGTTCGCACCCAAATAACTCCCTCATTTTCTGAAAAACAAACAAGGCCTTATCAACCATTAGGTTTTTCGAGTAGGTTTTGATGACAGTCAGTGGGATATCTTCTGGGCACGTGCAGTTTTGAGTGCAAATGATCTCGATGATTTGGGTCACGTGAGGGAGGAGGGTGGGGTGGGATAGGCGGCGGAGGATGTGGTGGAAGACAGCGGGGGTGTGGGCGGAGTTAGGGTGGGTTTTGGTGAAGGAGTAGAAGAGGGAGAGGGCTGAGGTGGGATTCTTTTCGGATTTGAGGAGGGTGAGGAGGTGTTTAGGAGAGAGAGAGCTAGGTGATTTGGCGGCGGCCATGAGAGAAAGGGAGGAGGGAGTGGGTGGAGGACGAGGTATTTGTGAGTCATTTTTTTCATGGCATGGCTTTGGGTGTGGGTGGTGGTTGATTGGGTTAGTTGTCGGCGGTTTTTCTGGTGAAAGTTTTGAGGTCGGAGACGAGGTTTCGGCGGCGACTGTGTTGGTGTTTTCAAGAAGCTTGGCTTTGTAATGTCAATTGTCAAGCTGATTGATTTGGGGCTAAACACGAAGTCACGAACGTGAATGTTTTTAGGGGAAGAATCGGGTTTTTTAAGTGGGCCATTAGAATCTCTAATGATTTAGCTAAATTTAAATAGCTAAATAGTAATTTTTGATAAAAATAGAATAGACTTAGAGCATCAGCTTGGGCAAATTTTTTGTCAAAATTGCTGATGAACAGTGCACATTTAACTCGCAAATCTTTCAATACTCCAAAAATACAATCTATTTTACCTCTGCTTTATTAAAATATTATTTTTCTCCTTTTAAAATATTACAAGAAACAATATTTTGTTGCACACGAGGAGGACAGAGAGAGTGAGTCAATAGGTAAAACCGTAAAAACAATAAACAATTAATGGCTGTTAAATAGTGCTTGGGCATATTTGCAGCACTACAGTAGCCAAAGGGGTAGTACCAAAGTCTTTACCCAAGCTGCTGCACATGGCTTTTCTCGATTTTGGTTGAGCATAATAGCTAGAAGGGCAATATAGCAAAGCTGTTGCTGTTGCTCTTATAGACCAGTAAATAATCATTAGCTATTGAGTGGGTGACCACTCTAGTCGACTAGCTAAATTTAATTATTTGAAACAAAATAAAAATTATTTAGACGAGAAACATAACAATAACAATAGCAAATATTCAACGTACACTATCGACCAAAGCTTCAATTTAGCAATAAATTTCAAATTTAGTTAACGGCCACTATATTTTAGCCAAGCAAATTTATTTTGTTGTTAATCTAAAAAAGAAGTTTATAAAATGGCTCCAATTCCTTTTTCTTCACAAAAGAAATTGCTGACGCTGCACTTGTTTATTTACTCTTTAATTGGCAAGTTGTTTATTCCATCAGTAAGGAACAGATTCACCGTCCAATAATTATCAATTTGAAAAAGCCTCATGCGACAACTCTATTTTGAGTCCAAAAAATTTAATGGCTCTATAACTAGGTAGCCAAACTTATAGGGTGAACTATTGATCAATAGACTAATGAGTCAATTTACCTAGTTCATTAGAGTAATTTTTTGCACATTCGCTAGCTAAATTTTTAGCTATTCACACTGTTGAGTGCTTTATAAGGTCCATTGGAGAGACTCATAGGTAGTATTTTATTTAAAAAAAGTGTTTATATTGGAATAATCAAACTTAGCAACTAACCAAATTTTGGTTATTGGATAACCAAAACTATCAATCTCTCGTTAATAACTAAATTTAGTGGCCTCACATCTATTCAATCAAGTAAATCTATCATTATACAAACTCTCTCTCTCTCTCTCTCTCTCTCTCTCTCAACAATGTTTTCAAAAGATAGTTTAAATTCCATGGAGATCCCGCCATCTATGCCTCTTGGGCACAGACACCCCTTAACGTTTAAAAACGCCCAACCAAACGCCCTAATCTTTGACAGTTGGCCATCCCGACCCCTTCTATTACATTGCCGTTAAGTTTTAAGGATAAATATTATTAATTGGATGAAAATGCCCTAGCTGAGATTAAAACTTAAAGGATTGGACCCTCTCCCTTCTTCTTCTCCATGTATGGTATTCTCTCTCTTTTTCTCGCTTTCTGCTCTCTAAAAAATTTTGCTCGCAAGCACCACCTCCAAACCACTAGAAACACCAAGCCCCCTCTCCCTTCTCCTTCTCCATTTATGGTATTCTATCTCTTTTTCTCGCTTTCTCGCTCTCTAGAATGCGTAGTGCATGAGACTTGCTATGTAGGAATTTCAATTTGTAATTTTGTATTGTGTAAGGATTGCATAGTAAATAGGAATCCATTCCCAGCTTACAATATGGTGACGTAATTTTCATGAAAGAAAATGTACATGTGTGATAATTATTCA
Organism: Gaultheria prostrata; assembly: GCA_036023075.1. NCBI lineage: Eukaryota > Viridiplantae > Streptophyta > Magnoliopsida > Ericales > Ericaceae > Gaultheria > Gaultheria prostrata. The sequence continues at coordinate 20,200 of JAXBDA010005186.1, forward strand.
GTCTACTCATTGCAACTTAATTAATACTTTGAGATTATTTATTTGTTGTACTTCTATTTTCGTTTAGTAAATTTCTTAGGTCTATGTCCATTAAGTATTAGAATGCAACCCGTGTAGGGACGGCCACAGGTCAGTATTGGGGCGGGTAGTGAAAAATTCAGGCCTGACCTGTTTTAATACCCCTTTCCTTGGACGCAATTCGGGCCGGTATGGATAACGGGACCCAGATCCGACCCTCTAGATTTTTGGGTTGGGTGATACCCGCCCGTTAGGGTCGGGTCTGGTAGCTGCGAGCCACATAAAAATGTGTTTATATATGATCATGTTTTATTATTATTAATGCCAATTAATATATCTAGGCGTGTTTGGTTTCACATACCCAACCAATCTGATTTGGGAATGGGAAATGGGACTCGGGCCTGACCGCTATTCCTTTTCGGATCGAGGATAAACTGCCATTCCTAATGCCGTGCATGTCATAGGTTTTATGCTAGTCATTTATTATAGACAAAAAACATCAATTTGGGACTTAACATTGCTAACTTTAGCAACATCTAAATGGATAACCAAAAGCTAATGCTGCAACTTTTGGGTATCCAATTTTGATTCGGCCATTAAGGATGCTCTTATAGTATAAGAGAGTTGGTAGCTTGTCGCCTTTTTGATCGTTTCAGACGTAAATGTCATTTCTATGTAGGTTGGGTGGTATGTTGTGTGGAAGGATAGTGAGGAGGGTTAATTCAGTAATTTCACCATGTTTTGAAGGTTGCCGTATTGCCCTTATCAGATTTTTTATGTTTTTCATTTGAGTCATGTGGCTGTGTTTGTTTAGTCCAAATATGCAAGCGCGTTAACAAGAAGAGAAGCGTCCAACTTTTGGGTATCCAATTTTGTACTGCCTTATTTGCTTAAAGGATTGGAAAGATGAATATATTAGATTTCAACATTCAAAAATGGATGATACTACTGAATAGTTTTAGAACTTAGATGTAAACAATGAATCAATGAGTTACAATACTAATTATTGATAGAGAATTATATTTATTTTATAATTTTTTTTTGTGCTTATCAGTTTAAGAAATGCAAATGAGTGATAGTTGAATAGGTGCAAATCGAGTTGGGATGTACTCAAACTGTAGTGATACAATTTTTACGTATTTACATCTATTATATTACGAAATTTCAATTATCAATTAAATTTTTTACTTTTTATTCTATTTTAATTATAAATTGTAGTGGGCCGAATCATCAAGGCCCAAGTCACGGTTAAGATGACTGGGGCTATAAAGGCACGATAGGTACCGTCTGGACCATCTCGTCTTACAACCAAACATCTTAGAAACTGAGGCCTCGTTTGATTCGCGGACTAAAACAGGTAGGATTGATAGTCCTGGATTAATAGTCCAGGACTATTTGTTCTGGGACTAATTTAGTCCTGAAGCTCACACAATCCCATGTTTGATTTGTGATTTGTGCAGGATTAACGTCGGAATATCCTATGTTTTGGCCAATCCCATGTTTGGTTCCCTAAACTAAATTTTGGGATAAATACTCTCTCTCTCTCTCTCTCTCTCTCTCTCCAATTTCAACCAATAAAGTTCAACATGATTTTTTCAACAAAAAAAAATCCCAATTGATTCATTTCTTATGCAATTCATTGATGATTATTTCTCAAACCAACTCCAACCATTCCACTTCGCTAAGAGCTGAATGCTCCCACGGACTGATAAGGCATTTTGGAGAGATTTCCAAACTCACCAGGAAGCAATTTTTTTTTTCCTTCCAACCTGTAGCACCTTCAAACAACCCAGGAACAAAAGGGAAAAAATCAAAGAAAATAAAGTGTTACGATACTTCAAACAAAAAGTTAATGGACAAACCTGAGTTCAAACTTATTTCCAGGATTATTTTCACAGATCTGTAAAAACTTATGGAGCAAAAGGGGAAAAATCGAAGAAAATAAGTGTGTTTCGTAAACTAGAGAAATTCATGGAAAAAGTTCTACGAAATGGAGAAATCGGAATCACCTCTTAGATTTATCGAAGCAACTCGCTAGGTTACTCCGTCAATGGATCTGCTCGAAGTCGGCCATGGTGTCGCCGTGTGGGGAGAGAGAGAGAGAGCGTTGAAAAGAATGACAGAAAGAAAAGCAGGTGAAGTTGTAATAGAGAAGAGTAGCAATTTTGCAATTAAGTTGAAAGTGGCTTCCGTGTTTTTCTTTCCCGGACTATACAATCCAACCCCTCCCATGGGATAAGTTAATACCCACCTTATATGGACTAAATTAGTCCCGGTATTAGTTAATCCAACTACTTTTTGGGAATCAAATGCGGGATAAGGTCAAAGTTATCATATCCCAGTCTTCTAATCCCTGAATCAAACGAGGCCTGAAGGTCTTAATGGGTGTTCTGTATATCCCAAACGAGATCCGAGGTGGCCTAGTGCTGAAGGCACAAAAGAGTGAAGACTTTAGATGACTTCGCCCATAAGGACCTTTAGATGGGGAATATGGCCGAAGGGAACCTATAACCGGAGGGTAAATTCAGATGAAAGCAGTAAGGATATGGGTACGCTAGTATCGGCCGGGTATTGAAACCCGACCCAAGAACTGACCTGAAGAGCTCGTTAGGCCATGATGCACGAGGTGAGATGAGAAGCCTCTTGAGGTTTCTCGAGGGCGTTGTGGCAACACGTTAGTGGACGGGTCACGAGAGACGTGACCGGAAGAGTCACGTATGATGTCATGAGACTTGGAGAGCAAGTACATAGAGACCTATAAGTACCAAAGGATAAACTCTAGAGGTACACACACACAATATCTGATATCTTAAATACTCTTTTTTCATTTTCTTTGGGCTAACTTGATCGTTGGAGTGTCCTTGGGCAAGAGGCCCCAGTGACACTAACCACTTGTTAATGAGTGTAGGTTCAAGGCTCAAATAGGATTTCCATCTCTCTGTGAAAGAAGGTACCACCGTAAATATCCCCACAACATAAATATTTGTTAATGTTTGTCATCAATTATAAAAAAAAATGTCAGCACATTTTTTAGTTGTTTTTTCGTCTTTACAATGCCAGATAAAGAAAATGTCCAAATTGGCATGGCACATCACGAGAATTTTCGTGCCACGGAGTTTGATGTGCACAACAAGCTTTAAGACTTGAACAGCTTGACAGAGCCCCTACCTAAAATCATCAATGAGAATATAAACTTTCAAAATGCCGAGATCCCTATCCCCTCCTCCTCCTCCTCCTTTGCGCCCTCACCCACGGCAGTCCCATTACCGATGCCAACCTTGACTCGCCACTGCCTAAACCTGCTGGGGCGCAACACTTGCACCTCAACGTGGCGAAAATGCGGCCAAAACTCCTTGCAGAATTATGTACGAAGTCATACCCTGCCTAGCCATCGCACTCGAAAACCTCCACCTCTTGCTTGCCCACGGCTACATAATGTTCCTCGGCACCACATCCTTTTTCTAGACGGAGTGAGCTCATGCTCGTGAGGATTCTGCGGCCTGTTGTGTTCGGCAGCCACTTACTTCCCGTTCTAATTGCTCTTCCCGATGCCATGCTTGTTTTCGGAACAAATCTGCTAATTTCGATCTCCTATTTTCGCTTTTTGGGTCAATTGCTTGGTTGAAAATGCCTTCATGAATAATACTGGGACTTGAATAAGTGTTGTGATAATGGAAAATGGGTTGAATAACTCATTTTGAGAAGCAATTATGAGTATTCCGTGCTTAATGCTAGAATTTTAGATGGTGGTGATAACCATATGAGTGAGTTATTAGAATTTGGCATGGTGAGTTGGCCGCCATGTCCCTTTCTGAGATGAATAGTGCGTTCCTTCCTCTTTAATTAATGGACCATAGCATTCCTCAAAGACACAAACTCAGAGCTCCCCACAATCCATGTAAAACTGTTATGCCAAACGTCACACCACACGCACGAAAATAGTAAAATCAAGCAAGAAATAAGACACACAATTTACATGGTTCGGCCAATCGGACCTACTTCCACGGGGAGGGGGATTTCACTATAATTCGGAGATAAATCCATGTTTGTGGTTACACACTCACTCTCAATCTCACAGTAATGATGTCATCACCGTTCTCTCGTGTATCTCTCTCTCACACTCACTGCCTCTCTCAATTTTGTCACCCCCCCTAATCAAGACATGTCCGAGTATTTATAGAGTTACAACCAGAAAACCCCAATCCCTCCCTCTGGGCCTAAGCCCATCCGGCCCACACGGGGTGGACTCCCAACAATCACCCCTCCACACCGAGTGGGCAAAGTTGAGCGCAACACCACCATGTTGTCATCTCCAATCAGCCACCTCTAACAAGCGCTTGTGTCACTATCCAGATGAGCATCCATGCACCCCAAACCAGAGTACAAAAAATGAAAAAGTGTATCCTTGCAAAATAAGAATCCGCAGCAGATAAAAAATCTGAGTACCGCACCCCCTCAACTAGGATGCCTCCACTCACACACCTCAACCCGAGGTGTCGACGCTCCCCCAATTGGAGCGCCCGCACCTCCCCCCCCACCGGGGTGCGGCCGTGGCTCACGAGTGCACGTGTGGTCGTTCCACGGCCACGGCGAAACTTCCAATTTCTCCGTCTCTTTCCTCTGGGATTTTCCGTGGACAACCGGCATCAATTTCTTCCCTGAATCCCGTACAACTCCTGAGCAACCCTGCTTAATCAGTGCACGTGTTTGCAACTGTCGCATCTCCTGCCCCACTGAACATCCTATTCCGCTTGTCACATGTCTAATAACAGCCCCTCCTGTCATGACAGATCCCACAAGCTTGTATAGCCCACCAACTTTCTTTCCCAGCAGTAAATCCCGGCTTGCAACAAAAACCCGAAGTGCTCCGCATTCCGCCAAAAAACTACATCCTCTCTCATCAAGCTTCCCGAGAGATATCAAGTTTTTCTTTACTCCTGACATGTGTCGTACTCCCGCTACTTTCATAATTTTTCCACTCGCCACCCGAACTTCACTACCCCCTTGCCAACAACCCGATTCACCAAACCGTTAGCCATCCGGACAAGACCTCCATATCATGCCTTGTATTCCTAAAATTGTGACTTATCCCCACAAACATGATTTGAACACCCAGAATTCAGTACCCAATTTGATTTCCCTGCATCTGTAGCGTCTAACACGGCCAATGAATACTCATCATCGGATCTCTGAACTGCCACTGTTGCTTCCTTTGGTAGGTTTCTCATACATTCCGCCATGTATTTC